>JAQFZH010002522.1:0-16312 GCA_034695485.1 Entomobrya nivalis | reverse complement strand
TTCGTACAACATTTACGCTATCCGTCCTAAACGTTTTATGGTGCATGGTTGCTGGACAAAGATATGAGCATGATGATGTCAAGCTTTTAAAACTTATGGAAAGAAACATTGCGGTAACAAAGTCTGTTACGTTTGCTGATCCTTTTCATGTGGCGTTCAAATGGTTGGAAAAATATTTTCCTTCAATTTTTGATGAAGATTTACGATTGAGTGTGTACGACGAATGCCATAGATTTACAGAGGTAAATCTTTACACAGCATATAAGTATTTAATCACCTTAAGATATAATAGACTTAAATGAGTTTACTTTAGTCACTAGTAAATGAAAGAAAACTTGATGGTTATTACAAAACCGTTCCACAAAATTACATTGATGTTTTTCTGCAAAAGATTGAGCAAGATCAAAATAATGAGCAGTCAATATACACAGGTTGATATATCATTTAGTCATATTTTATTGAAACTTTTTGATTTATGATTTAGTAAAAAATTATTAATTATTCGTTAGATCAACAATTACAAGCAATGCTAGCAGACTTACTTCAAACTGGTACTGCTACAACTAATGGAACTCTAAACTATGGAATATTATTTTTAACGTTAAATCAAGATGTTCAGAAAAAATGCCAACAGGATATTGATGCCATAGTTCCAAAACATTTAACTCCAGCTGTAGAGGATATTGAAAAGTGAGTTCGAAATTTAGCCAAATTGTAGTTTTGATTTTTGAATGTTTTACCGTTTTGTTTTAGAATGCCATATTTTCAAGCCTTTATTTTGGAAACTCATCGACTTGGAAATATTGTCCCGAATCCAATACCTCGCCTTGTACCAAACGACTGGAGTATACGAGGCTATACTATTCCAAAGGGAACTGTTATTCTTTCAAATCATTACTCGGTACACATGGACAAGAAAATCTGGGGTGATCCAACTGTGTTCAGGCCAGGCCGTTTTATTAATGATAAGGGAGAGTTTGTCCCAGATAAACGTGTTATTCATTTTGGATTTGGTAAGATAAAACATCGTAATAAAAGTATCAGTATATTTTGTGAATATGTGCATTTTAGCATGAACTATTTGTACTGTGAATTAAGGGAAGCGAATTTGCATCGGTATCACTCTAGCTAACTCCGTCATACCGATTTTTCTGGCAACTCTATTGCAACATTTTGACTTTTCTGTGGTTCCTGGAACTAAGCCTCCGACAACAGAGCCAGAAACGGGAGTAAGCTTGTCTCCGTTAGAGTTTCCTGTACACGTTACTTATCGCTCTTAAGGACTTTTGTGTGTTGTAGATGACATTTGTGTCCAAAATTAATACGAACTTAATAGTAAAATATATGGAATAAATTTAAAATATTGAAATATAAAATAATTCAGAAAATTTAGCGATTCCAAAATACTCACATTGATGTTATGAAGTAAAAGCAATTGTTTTGAAATAAATGCAAAAACGAGGAAGACGTTACAGTGTGCATGGAAAGCTTTCTATGCATTAATAAATAGCTAGCTGAATTTCCAGCAGTAAAAACGAGAGACGTATAATGATACCGAAGGCGACCACTGGAAAATACATTTTTTTGGATGTCAAAAAAATTATAATTAAAAAACCCGATGAAATAGCTAGCATAGTGACGGAGCTGACAAGACGCGATACATGATAATGATTAACATTGTTGTTGCCAATGAAAAATGCTTTCGAATGATATGCCATATGACGTTTTGTATTAGACACAAGTTAATTCTATAAATTTTCCATAATTCATTAATTCACGCATCTTTACTATGTAAAAATTTACATTAAATAATGAAATAAAATATTCTACACTAATTATTTAATTCTAAGACAGGTATCGTTTCGAAAGCATCAAAACATGACATTGTCAGGATCTTCCTTAACTGTTAAAATACATAGCATTCAATTATCATTATTTACATCATAAGTTAAATTTTTCAAGCCATCCTTGGCTTTTAGCAAATAACATATCCCGGTAAATATGATCCATGCACGGTTTAGCATTAACGTAGAATTCAGGTAGCACACCGGCAATTTTCTTACTAACCATAAAGTTGTCGTCAGAGCCGCCACTCAATATATACTCTTTTAACACTGGCATAGTGTTGTAAAGCGACAAGAAATCGTCATCATTACTATAAACGTCCTTAAAAATAGCAAAAGGGGAGTCGTCTGGAGTAGATTCCCTAATTTTCTCGCTAAATTCACTGAATTCCACTAAGTCAACCTTGTAGCCCAACTTTTCAGCGACTCCCACGAATTCTTGCTCAGGAGCTGGAGTAATATTGGAAACGTTGTATTAGTCGTCTGGAGCATTAGGATTGAAAAATATCTGCACAGACGCTGAAACGAGATTCTAATCGTATTCTTCATGCAACTTTAAGAAAAAAGGGCTTCTTATCGAAAAATTGAGTTTTTGGGTTTTGAGAGATATTAAATAGCAAAACAATGTATCGATTGTTAAAAACATATCAAACATTAGTGTATAGGAGAGTATTGCGGGCTTCTGCTTTAACTGGAAGTAAGCAAGCTAATATACGATCTTCATCGACCGGTAAAAATAACCCCATTACCTGTTTTAGGTGGAAGTAACGTCGCTTGAAACCAAGCTTGACAAAGAAAAAAACTAAATCTACACCTTAATTTAAATCAATTCAAAGGGAAGCTGACTGGCCGTTCAAACGATAGCAGGATCTTTGGACAAAGACAGGAAAAACAAGAAGTGGACGCTATGATGCTTAACTGGGATACGGTTGGATCTGGTGAACATGTGGTTTTGTTGCTTCCGGGTGGCATAGGTACTTAACACATTATTCACTTCTTTCTTGAAATTTAAGTTTTCACATTTTGTAGTATCGACAAGGCAGTATTTCGAAGGCAAAATATAATTCACACTGTATTTTCACAGGTTCAATTCAAACCGATTTTGGGCCAATAGTAAACAAATTTGACAGCACTAAATACACACTAGTTTCTTGGGATCCACCAGGTTATGGTTGGAGCCGACCACCAAATCGTGACTTTTCTGGAATATTTCTCAGAAGAGATGGTCATATGGTGGTAAAACTTGAGAATAAACTTGGTTTCAATAAATATTTAATTTTAGGCTGGAGTAATGGAGGATGTACTGGAGGTTTCATTGCTGCAGATTATCCATTAAAAGTTCAAAAACTTGTGACATGGGGAACTCACGCTTACGTGGATAAGCGTGTTGTGAATTTTACAAAAAGTACTTTTAAAAGAACCTTATCTATTCTACAGTATATACATAGGATAAATTTTACGATTTTGTTTTGAAGTTATACGTAATCTGGACACTTGGCACCCTAAAATGTTGAAACCATTGAAATCAATGTATGGAAGCGAATATCTTGTGCATTTACTACACAACTGGCACATTGCAATCTCAGAGTTATATTAAACGGGATTACATACTACTTTTAAAGAATGTCTACCTAATATCACCTGCCCAGTTCTTACGATTCATGGTGAGGAGGATCCGATTGTTGGAATAGAGCAAGCAGAATATCTCCTAGACCACATTGCAAACTCCCAGTATGTTTTTATGAATTAAATGGAAAATAAGGCATCATTTTAGTTAATTGATTGACAATTTTGAATCTTGTATATAGGATGCGAGTTTTGCATAAAGCACAGCATACTATGCATTTACGCAACAAGGACTCTTTTTTAAAGATTGTAATGGAGTTCTTGGAGTCCTAAGTACGTAATCCTGCTTCTATATATAGAAACAAATTTTTATCATACTAGTTTGATGACATTTTAATTCATTCAAACAGTTAAAGACTTAACATAGCTTTTTTCATATCTATACTGCTGACACATTATGTAAGTTAATCTATCTGCTAAATAAATATCAAGTGATAAATTTGGCAAAATAAAAACCCAATAATATTAGCACTGCACAAGGCTGTACAGTGGTTATATATACAACTTTAAAATCGTACTTATTGTTAGAAATTCAGAGTGATTTATTATAAACAAAACAAATCCATATAGAATAATATGGCATTATTTGTTTTTAACCAAATTCAGTTTACTTGTATTAATTGCTTTTGCTTTGAAATATTGTGTTTGTACTGGCAAAGCAATTAAATAACTTCAAAAAAAAATTAATTGTAGTAATGAAAGATCTGAATAAAGATGAAATAAAAGTGTTATAAGGATTCAATGACATTGGCGCCATTAAAAGGTTCGAATTTGTATTCAACAACCTGAAAGGATTAAGAACACGTTTCACCAAAAAAAAATCATTTATGCTTAACGACACTTCTTCAAATCAGAAAAAACGACACTTAGCCACAGCATTCGTTCAAATTGTGTAGCATTGCTCTGTCATTATATTTGTTTAGTACAAAATATAATCCACTCATTACGAATTGATTTCTGATGCCAATGAAATAAATTCACTTCTTTACACTGTCCACTTACAGATATCCAAAACATCTAACATTATATGCTAGAATATTTGTTCCCAAATTGACAATAATATTCAATGCATGAGATAGAAATGATATTATTCTGACAGAAAATATATAGGAAACGCAAATTTCAATTTGCAAAGTTTGAAACTCATTCACGTAGGTGTGACCTTGTTAGGAATCCAACTGCATTGGAACAATAAGCAAGGGTGAGAAACTTGGTATTATAATAATGCCGGCTTCCAGAGTGATAAAGTCGGTATTCCACTTTAAACATTAAGTCAACAGATTGTTTCATGAAATTATTTTTGGAGTAAATCATGAACATACGCTAACGATTTTAATAATAAAAATTGTACATGGGTTTAACTGGGTTAAAACGGATACTGGGTTATAACGGGCTGGGTAATAATCTTTCTTTATAATTTGAATTAGGCGTAATTCGTAATATTTAATGGTGTATATATGTCCCCGTATTAAATTAACTAAACCCAAATCCCAGTCACGAGAATTCAAGTACCCATGAGTTTTAATGTGATTTTCTCATCAACTGAATAATCTGTTTCAAGTTTTGAAACATCCAACGTGAAAGTAGTTTACGTTCAACGCTTAAATTTTTTCACAATGTTTCAGGTTTTCCAGACGAAAATTAATTCAAATGTGAATAACCAATTTGCACGCAGATTTTAACAATTTTATTAAAATTTATTTACACGATACCATTTGGGTTTGATGTTGAAGCAGGATGATTTACATTATTTACAATTACTTTGTTCACACATTTAATCAAAATTGTTTGATTGAATAAAATGCTTAGCTTCTTTAGTTTCAATATACAATGATTTTTTTTTACTTCTAGCAGTGGTATAAATCAAAAAAATATTTTATTCAGGAATAACACAGGTAACACTTGTGACAGATAAAGCACGAAGAAAACTTAGAAAGGCGCCGGAAAATATTAAAATACATATAAAATAAACCTGCAAAAACACCCATATCTCTAAAACTATCGAGTTTTAGACCGTGGTCATTTGACGCAGTTTGATCCCAATTAGGGTTATCCTAACAACGCCCACGAACAGCTTATCAATCTATGAATATTATCAAACTATCCGTTGAGGCTTGACGGGGGAGCTTGATATAAAAATTTATAATACATTTCCCCTACCTCTGTAAAAAGAACCTTGGTTTCCATTGTTTTTTTTAATATAATTTTTTTTTAATATAATGTTTTTTTACCCATATACAATATATCTAAAAGAATTCAATTTTATCAAGCGGCACATCAAGCTGTATCAAACTTCGTTGCCTGACAAGTTTCATACAGCTTGACGAGTCCTGACCCGGCCCTCTAAGCCTAATCCCAATACTCTAATATGTCGATTGGTACAATTTTGTTTTCTCCTATTTAAAAAGCATGGAACCGATACTTGGCCGTTACTCCGGTTACGGTCAACCGATTTGCCCCAGAATCAGTATGGTTTCTCTTTAGTACTATATCTATATACTAAATTTCATGTAAATCGGTTTAACTGTTTAGGTAGGATATCATGTCAAATGTGTGAAGGGCCGATAGGGTTTAGTCAGGTCAACTAAAACTTTGCATAACAATGTTTCAACATCTCCACAAAATTAGGCTTCAGGCTGTCATTTCAAAAAACTGACCCTTGACCTATCTTTGACCTGAGTGGCCATAATTCAATAGGGTTCTTCCTGTTGGCTATATGAACTTGTATACAAAGTTTCATGCTAATCATATGAAGTGTATTCAAGATTTCGTGCTTACAGACGGACAGACTTTTTCTCCCACTCACACACCGATCTTAGAAACACACTACGTGCGTTAATAAACCTAAAATTTTGCAGACTACACAAAGAATATTTTAGTTTCATCACAATGGAGCACCTAAAAAGAAATTCACTTGAATTGCTAGCTACATGCGTGCTAAGTTTGAGCTTTTTAGGCCAAGGTTTACACGAGTTATCGTTATAGACACAGAGGGTGTTCACTGTACTGCGCAGCAAGCGCTTCTTAATAATTTATATCAAAGAATTTTCTAATGGATTGCATAGATTCTCTAATTTTTTGAAATAATTTATATTCAAATATATTTTCATAAATTAAATGAATTTTCAAAAGTATATGTTAAGTAGTGCCTTAGTACTACTTATTACGGAGAGGAAAAGCGAAGCTCAGCGACTATTGAATTTGGCGTGTTTGTCCGTCTGTCTGTCAGCGCTCTAATAAGCATATATGAATATAGGTAAATAGCTCAAATATTGTTGTATTGTTGCTAACTTCAGAGGATCATTAAATGCTTCTCGTTGTTTGTTGACTCTCTCATCTACTGGCAACATAAGTAATGATTTTTATGGACAATGTTTTGGCATTATTAAATACCACAATACTATGCCTAATTTGATATAGTTGGATACGGTAAGAGCTGAATTAGTTCCATATGTGTAATTGCGCAAAATTTACAACTTACAAATGTGGCACTGTACCTGTATTCTTAACACACCGCACCATTTGGGCCAAACAATTACTCCAGCAGAAAAATGCATCTAAAATTTGGTATCAAAACATTGATTTTGTGTTTATAATTTAGAAATATGGACCAATCCAAAAAACTAAGAATACAATATAACGAAAAATTAGCTCCTTATCCATTGTAAAAATGAAATGATTGCTGCCAAATGAAAACGTGATACAAAACAATTTTTGTATAAATTTATAAGATCATTGACTAGCTGGAGGTGTTAAAGTATAGGTCATAAATCAACCCGTGTCGTAGATATTGGTGACTAAAAAAGTACGCATTTAGCCATAATCCCCTACGAATTATAACTTAGGCTCAACGACATACAGGGTTGGTGGAAAATGTCAGAACGCCATCTAGTATTTGTGCCTCTTGTCGAAAAATACTAGTCGAAAAGTATCTTGCCGAACGAGAAGAATTCTACTAGTATATTTCGACAAGAGGCACAAATACTAGAAGAAATTCTGGCATTTTACCTGCACCCGACATAAACGGTTGTTTAATTTTATGTAAAACTATTCTAGAGCAATACTGTGTACCTACGCGTTAAAATTCCCAGCTTAAAAGCAAATAATTTTAACATGATTGTATTCAGCTTAATCTATTTTATGATTGTACTTCCAATTGTTTTAGCTAAAAAATCGTTGATCATTCTGAAGAGTTTAAATAACCTTCAGAACAAATTCAAGTTAAAATTAAACAACGTTTGTGCAATTTTATTTTCATTATTTTGCCTTTGTGTTTTAAATGAGCCAAAAGGATGTACACAAAGTTAGCATAAACTTACACACGTGATGCCAAATCTATTTTTTGCAGTCTAAACCTTGATACCAATCTAAATTATTTCCAAATCTGCCTGAACAATGTCCAGTTATCGACAGTTGATTTTACATAAGTGCAATATCAGAGCTAATATTTTAAATAGATTTCTTGATTTAAATTTTGTTCATGTACGGCTGTTGCACGATATTTAGTGCACATATGCTTACGTGATGTTGGAAATGTAATACCACCCAAGGTAACTTGCAAAATTCGTACGGAAACTGCAAAAGACACATCACGAAACATTTGAAATACTTTTTTGCTCGTGTATTTTATTTAAGTGAGCATTTACAAACTAATTGGAAGTTTATAAAGTATATAATACCATATCTTGTTGGAGTTATGTTCGCATAACTCAACAAAAGCCAGTACCAGTCTTTGTGGCTTATCTCAAAAAATTGTAAAATACAACAACCAAGTCAACAAACTACCCATTAGCCATCATAAAACCTTTTAAACATTATATATTTGGTTAAATTTAACGTTTTGAATTCAAACTTTGAAGTATACTTACGATAGACATATTCTAAATCGTTTGGTTCTACCGATGGATCTCCTAAATGATTTCGGTAACACTACCAAAGAAATGTTTGTAATTTTTCTAGCAGCTTTTTTAATCTTTTTCGGATATCCACTCATTTTCATAATCGTAATTTCTTGCTGGGTTTACAAGCAATGTGCAATTAAACTGGCTCAAAAAGATTCAAAAATTCAAAAGGTTTTAGAGGGTCTTAATGGAGTTCTTGCTAGACAGGACCCATACTCCGATCCAGCAATTGTATTAATACCTTACATGTCTTTAGCCAATAAATTGGATGTGCCGACCGTTGTGAAGGTTCTCAAAGAAAAAGTGATTGAACCCAACGTTTATCCTGAATTAACTCAGCGAATCGTTCGAAAATTCGGATACCACTTCTGGTGCTCTACAGACAACTTCAAAGTGGAGAACCATGTCCGCTACTTGAAACCCGAGTGTCCGAATATGCCCATTACTAGAACTGAATTTAGGCACATATTAACAAGGAAACTGGCAAACTTACCATTTGACTCATCAAAGTCGCCATGGGAATTTCTGGTTGTCCCAAATATGAATGACGATAGAGATCCCGAAGTGAAGTCTGTCTTCATTTTGAGAGTTAACCATTGCTTTATGGATGGCTATTCCATAGCATACTTTATGAAAAAAGTTGGAATTTTCAAACCTTGGAAATTTCTCAATGAAGAGCAACTAGAAAAACCGAAGAAGGACACGCACAATTGTGTTGAAATTTACAAAATTGTAATGCTACTTCTCTTAGGACCATATCATTTTTTGAAAATGTTTGTATTTTCAAACGATTGCCACCAGTTTGTAAAAAACGCTTGTATTCCGGACCCTGAAATGGAATTCAATGATCAGGGTACCCCAACAATTCCTGATACCAGACTAAAATCTGTCAAAAATGCATACGGAGTTACTATGTCAAGCCTTATTATAACTTTATTTGGTCGAGCAACATGGAAATGTATGACAAGGGCTGGAATTCCCGTTCCTAATACAATACATGGCTGCCTCATTGTTCCACTACCAGGACATGGGGACACTTTAACAAATCACTGTTCTTTTGTGAAAATACCAATCAAGGTTAATGAAGCTGACCCAACTGAAACTTTGCAATTGGTGGAAAAGGAATTCCAAATCTTCAAAAATTCTGTGAAACCGCTTGTTACATTCTATGCAATTAATATAATTGCTTTATTTCCTCTTGGGCTACGACCAACCGCAAAATTTTGCCCAAGTACTTTTCTCTTGACCAATTTTCCGGGACCAATTGAGCCCTGTGATATTTTTGGCTGTATGGCGACGCAAATTGAATTAGGAGGAAAGATGTTACCAGAAATCCGTATGTCTTTGATGACAGTTTTTTAACTTACCAATTTTTTATCAATTTTTAAAATATTTAATCATTAATACATGTTTTAGCATTTGTCCATGGGAGCTTTAGTTTAGCTGGAAAGTTTTGGCTTCAAGTTTCAAGCCCAGTTTGTAATCTACCAAACCAACTAGATGCGGATGCCTTTTGTGAATCAATTATGGACACACTATCTGAACTGGAGGTGAAAATTAAATGATATTTAATCAGGAAATATTTAAGCATTCAAATTAAAAATTAATAGTAGTTTTTAGTTTCTCTTTCCTTACTTTCTTTCCTTCTTTACCAATTGCGTCATCTTGAAAATCAAAATAAATCCAAGGTTTTGACGCTTGCATATATGGAGTCTCTGAATTAAAATTCTACTTGTTAAAGCCCCTTTTAAAGAAGATGTCAAATAAAAGCGAAAATCATTTATGGGATTATGTGATCATTTGAATAATATGTTTTCATTAATATTCATATCTAAAAACTACACCAAAACTATGCAACTAACTGAATTTATTTCCCTTACGACTAGCTTAAAATGATAGCTTAAAATTAACACTATAGTTTTCAAAATGATTTTACTCAACTATTTAAATAGAACTTGCATTAGCATAGAACCAATCTGATAGATTTTTTTCAACAAAAATGTTGAATTTGACTAAAGAAGAAGCTTTGTACTTGTAAAATAACGTAAAACGTTTGGCAAACAGTCTGCATTGTAAAAGGAATCTTGAATTACTTATGCAAAAAACTGCTTTTGTACATATGGAAGACTCCAAATAAGGTGTCCGGTAAATTGGTGGAGTCAAATTCGCAGACCTATACTAATTTGTAGAGTCTCATACACATAAAAACCAGCTTGCATAAAAGGACGATATTCATAGAAAGGTCAACTGTCAGAAGCGGTCGATTTATATAGTATTCAAATTCGTATATGTATGTATGGATTTATTTATTTACAGCTCTTTGGGCTCGGGCCATGGAGCTATCCAAACAAAAATAGTTACAAATAAAATGAAAAAATATTATGAGTCTTGGACGAAGCATTTACATAATGAAGAATTTGAAAAATATGAAAGAATAAATCAAATTTGGATATCTTGTCGAGTAATTTACAAGTATTAAACAAATAACAATTGAGTGACAACTTAGTACAAATAAAGAATTTCACTTTCATTAAAATTAACAGCATTGTAATTTCGCACATAGTTTCAAATTCGTATACGAAACAATGCATAGAAAATGTATTCGCATAAATCTTTTTCTTTCAGGTCGTATGTACAAAAACAATTGTTTAGTTTTTTTAATATGTTGTACCGTACACAATTATTCTATGCTATTAAACAATAATTCACATAAAAAGTTTAAAACCTTAACGATACTTCTGTCATATTAACGTTTAAACTTAAACTATTTGTCGAAATAAATTTGACTAATTTAAATGACCGCACACTTCTTGTGAAGGTAACAAGTGAAGATGATTCCGTTTTAATGCCTTTTGTAACAGATAGTGAGAGATGGAACAATGTTAATGCCTTATGTGGACTGTCCAATAAACTAGTGATGAAGTTTACTCGTTGATGCTATTGCGTTTTTTATGCGAACGAAACTTATGTTAATTGTGACACTAAATAGGTTTGATGTCACTACGTTGTATGCGAATATGTGCAGTATACAAGCACGGTATGTGTGTATAAGACGAGTGAGGCATAGGTCGTATGCAAATCAACTTTCTGCATGTAAGCCTAGAATCTCCAAGTAAAGATAAAGAAAATAGTACAGCTAGATGTTTCGGTCGATTATGTAATGCTTGGGTTTAGTTGGGATCATTCCTGAAGTCAATTTAGCCATGTCTGATGCTATAAAACAGTGTAAATGCAAAAGTCACTCCACGCGACACACGAGGGAAATTTATTGCACCCTATACGAACATAAACAAAAACTAAAGTTGAGTATATCACGAAACACATGTTACTTTAGGTCAAAATGACCTCACGGGGTCGGAAAACGAGAGCGAAGTTTGCAACTTCAAAAATATGAAACCTCATAAAATATGTTACAGTTACTTACTACTAATGTGCAAGTAACACGAAGGTAGAGGCTCAAAAACATTTTCAGGCTGTAAGGAAATAACGTACTAATTAAAAGTGAAGGATTTGTTTTTATTCTTCTATATTCATAATTTGCGATTAGCTGATAGATAAGAAATGATTCCCACTTCCACACTATAAAATTACATTTAGCATAATAGTACGAAACATTACAGATTTATCTGTTTTCGCCGCATTAATGTAATATTGTAGTCTCGTTCTGGTACAATAGTTATTCCAAAATTCAGTTTGACATTTTCCAATTTGTCGTCTGAAAATATGTCAAAGTGATGAAGGATGTATGTCATAATGATCTTTATCTCCATCATAGCCACCTTTGAACCAATACAATTCCGAGGTCCCAATGAAAAGGCAGTGTAAGAGTATGGATGTCGTTTCTTCACATTTTCAGATAAGAATCTGTCCGGGTCAAATTTCAAAGGATTTGGATAAATTTGTGGATCTCTGTGGAGCATCCAATTAGAAATGGCAAAATTTGTTCCGGCTGGAAATTCCAAGTCATCATCAATTTTAAGAGGAGCATCAATTCGTCTCAAGAATATTGGAACGACAGATGTGATTCGACCACTTTCCAAAATGCATCTTTCTAAATATTTCATGTCGTGCAGGTCCTCCAGTTTCAAATCAAAGGGATCAATTCCATGAGTATAGTTGCATGTATTATGTTTGCTGCTTTTTTTAATTATAACGTCGTCGACTTCTGCTCTGCAAGCCACTTGATGGTCAGGGTTTAAAGCTAATTGCAACATGAGCATTTTAATCGCTATTGTCGTTGTGTCATGACCCTAGAAATAGAAAATACATAGAAAATACGTTTCCGTCAATTTCGTGTTTTCGAAACTTTATTACGTAGCTGAAAGCGAAGCTCAGCTAGTATAGACTTGATCGCGTTTGTCTGTCTATCACCACGATAACTCAAGAACGCGTTGACCGATTTCGCTCAAATTTGGCATGTACGTCCCTATGGTCAAGGGCAAGAACCCTATTGATTTTCAGCCCCCTTGGTCAAACCCTTGGTCAGAAAGTTTTCAGCTTGTACATAGTGTACATTTGAATAGCGCAATCGAAATCTCTGGTCGAGTAGATCACGAATCATGTATCACTTGAGGTCACAGTGACCTTGATAGGTCAAAAATCGGGATCAAAGGTCGCAATGTCAAACACATGTCATGTGACATATCATTTGAAAGCATTTTTCATTGGCAACAACAATGACCATCCCTAGCGTCGTTACAAGTCGCATCGTTAAGATCGCTCTTACAGCGGGTTTAGTTTGAAACTCACTGTCCCCAAAATGGTCCCAACTTGTTCGTAAATCTCTTTGTCTGATGCACCACTGCATAGCATTTCTTCAATCATGCAACGAAAAGGCTTTGCACCAACTCCTTCATCTTCAACGTCGCGGCCTGAATGAGTTGACATTTGGCTAGATGAACTTAGCTTTGTTTGCTTATATTCTTTTTTATACTTTTGTGTCATCTTTAAAAAATAAAAATTTATAAACTGGGGAATAAATGAATTTTGTTAAAATATACTTTTGCATGTCTACCTTCACAAAAAAGTCGTTTAAGTACTTAGAAATACGTTTGTGTTCCCTTCTTTTTGGGAGTAGCCACAGATATTCCCAGGGATTTAGCAGTTTATCCTGAGCAAGGTCTTTGATACTGCCAAAATTAAAAAAAACAGCTTAATTTTGTGTTTTTCAGGAAAATGTACTCAGGAGTAAATAAAAAGCTGTTGAATAAATTTAAAATAAATCTGATGATTTCACCGATTAAAATTTTCTGCAACTTCGTTGCTTTCATCTGGCGGTATACTATCTGTTCCCAAGACGATTTCTAATAAACAATACGTTATTAAATTCATTAACTCTAAATTCTTCACATCACACAAGTAACGTTTAATTATTAAAAGCGTACGAGAAATTATCTTAAAAGCATGGCAACTTATAAGTTCGTTGACACGCTGTACTTCCGACCCGTTGTTATTGTCACATTCTTGAATTAATTTGTCAGTCAGACTTGCTGCATGTGTATTCGTAAAGACAACAAAGTTCTGTAAAGATTTATAGGTGAATGAACGAGCCAGCATTTTTCTTTGTGCAGACCAAATCTCGTTTTCGGATGTTATTAGCCCGTTATGAAAAACTTCCTCAAAAATTTGGCTATACAGTTTGGGTCTGTTTAAATAAACCAGTTGGGTTGAACTCAAAAGTTTCTAAAAGTACAAACAAAAAAATGTCAATTTACAGTAAAAATACTTGTATTTTATTTTTTCCTTACATGGATGATTACGGGATCGTACACAGAAATAAGCGTAATAGGGCCAAGTGGAAACTCAAACAAGTTTCCATATTGTTCAGATAACCGTTCAATAAACTGAAGTCCATCTTAAATATAAGTTAAGTTAATTAATGTAAGCATTAGTTGATAAGTTAATGTAGTAACCCTATATTATACCTTTTCGAAGTTTAACCAGTGTATAAATAGAGTCCAGTACGGGAAGTCTTATTGGCAGAAATATTTTTGCCTTGACTACTTTCCTATGACGATTTTTCACCGAAATTGAAATTAGTTTTTTGTCAGTTGTTGCCATACTGAATAGCAAGACTATCACAATGATGATTAGAGTCAGAATTGTCTGATTTTCTGTACAAATCTTTAAAATATCCAAGCCATTCTGTAGTTGGTGTAATCCATGGATTGGATAATCTGGTATATTACTATGAAGCCAAGGATTAATTTTGTATACTTGATACGCCATTATAAATATAAAAATGTTTTTTGAATAGGTATTCAGGTTTGACCGAGACTTAAGAATGTTTTTTTTGTAAAATGAGTAGCTTATTTAGCTGTTTTAGTGAACAACCTTTCAGAAAAATGGTAATATGGAATGGTAATGTGGAATAAATCAAATAAGATTCTAGCTGCTGCTTTATATTATTTTTCTAGTAGCGAAAGTTGTCTGTATGTCTGCCTGTTTTAACAATTACTCAAGAACACGTCAACGATTTGGAATGCTGTGTAATTGACGCATGATACGTAATGCTATCGAATCAGGTGTGAATATTACGCAATTTAAATAACAAGGCTTAAGTGGAGAAGTTCGCACAATTGTGCCTTACTTTACAACTATTGTTTTACGTAGCCTCATTATTCGCGGAAGTGGTTTACTGCTTCTTCTTTCGATACTTTGTTCCATGAGAAATTGAAGGGTAAGGATTAAAGTATAACTTTAGAACTTCTCATGGATGCATTTAATACATTTTAATACATATCCTTCTGTAAGCGCTATAACGCACTAACCTTTCGACCTCTAGTTACTTAAGTTACTACTTAAGTACCAAAGGGGAAGAGTGAGAACCAAATCGATTTTCTACCCCAGACAAACCCAAATGTCAACCTTGAAAGATTTTTTACCCTTTAAAAAATTATCAATGTAATCTAAACACTTTACAAAGGAACCGTAGAATCGTGAATGCATTATTTTTTAATTATCTCGAGAAAGGTCAAACTAGAAAAAAAGGCAAATGAATTAGAGAAAGGGAAAACCCACTCCACTTGTTTTTTAAACAGTTAAATTTTGTTTGTGGATTTTGTACTCTTGTGTGCGATTAAATGGTAATCAGCAAGTGAAATCTGCTAGCAAGATAAACCGTTCATTGACGGTTTAATTGATATAAGTTTAATTTTTGACTACCTTAATTTATTTTCTGACGGGCAATGTCCTTTTTCTCCAATAAAAATATGCATCGATTTGATTTATTCGATGATTATTGGCATCTTACGTTATGAAGTATTTCGGCCCCATGGCCATGGTTTAAATATCGTTATGTTAAATAATGTCAAGTTTGAAGAGAATCGGTTGGACCTTTTTGAAGATATAGCGTTAACAGACAGACAGACAAAAAAACTAAATACATAACTACGATTTCACCTTCGATTTCATCTACGTAATAAATTAAGAAAACTCAAATAGAAAATTTAATCGCTGCGCTTATTTTTGTAAGTTTTATACAACGCTACTTTGTTTTATATCCATCGCATGCTACTACTATTTTAATGTGAACATTCTGAATTTTGAATAATACTATTGTGCAAAATTCTCCATATCTTTCGAACAAATTAAATTAAACAATACTTTATATCTGGTTTTTCAATGGATATCCAGGACACTTTGTATTAAGCATAAATTGATTATGAAAAAATACTGCATTAAATGTCGATTTAAAGGATGCTTGAAAATAATGGAGAATTTTTTTGAAGCTTATGTAAAAAGTGCAGAATATAATCAACTATTCATGGTTGGTAGATTTGAAAACTACATAAGTTAAGCTATTCAAATTGTATGATTGAAGTAGTCACAGCTTATTTATAATTAGATTTTTTACGCTTTGAATAATCTTGTCAAATTATGATTTTTCCCGGGCCTAAAAACATCACTTTTTCTTCATGTCCCCGTTCTCCCGTAATATCA
>JAQFZH010002521.1:0-16314 GCA_034695485.1 Entomobrya nivalis | reverse complement strand
CTGGGTCAACCGATTTGGCCCAAAATCAATAGGGTTCTTCCAATTGGCCATATGAACTTGTATGCAAAGTTTCATGAGAATCAGATGAAGTGTACTCGAGATATCGTGCATACAGACGGACAGACAGACAGACAGACTCTTTCTCCCACTCACAACCCAATCCCAAAAACACACTACGTGCGTTAATAAATTCAGTGTCATTCTTCTCTGAATTTCAATGCATATATGAGTAATCTGGCTGTATCATGAAAATGACGCATTTAAAATAATTTTAAATTGGCAAATGTTTTTCAAACTTTAAACGTTTAAATGTAAAACGTTAAACGTTTTTTGAAAAATTATTGCATTTTTTAAATGCAGGTTATTAGCAGATCGTAAAGTATCAAAAAACCTGAGAAAATTGAGGGTGGAGTAAAAGGTATTTTGGAATTTTTAATAATGAGAAAAATCATTTCGAGAAATTTTTGACAAACATGACAATTCAGCTTTACTCCGCAATTATCATAATTTCCCGGTGGATCATTAAATAATTCCAAATGGAGGATACTATGGGGGCATAGTCAATAATTATTGTGTGCACATGAACCACGTCTTTACAGAGCAATGACAGTGTGGAATAGAATGAGTTATAAAGGTAACTTTAAGTTTACCCGCGTGCATTTAGAAACTCATTTTTTTGTGACGTGATTAAAATATGGAAAATCCTTTGCGAATCATTTTTATGACTGTACGTAGAAAATCGCATACATTCATCCACACGTTAGGGGTTTCTGCCGTTTTTTTTGTATCAATCACTACGTTACAACTTGACTACGAAAAAAAAATTGGTTTGATGTAAAAATCAAATCAGGAGACCAAACCAAATTTCAACTCTAACATGAAATTATTTTCCTAGCTCAGCAATGTATGCATATATAATTGCTGCGTGCTTCTTGCTACTGTGTGTGCATTTACACATGCATGTAAAATAATCGTACATTACATATCAGTAGGATAGGCTGGGCTATAATCTAAAACTCAGTATAAAGAGAGGTGTCCAATGAAACAGAGGTTCCCTGGAAATGAAAAGCAGTTTAAGATTGAGCACTCTCGTGCAGCAGAATGTTTCAAATAGTGAAATAGATCTAATTCAGGTGAAAAGTTGAGCAGGTAGACAAAAGGGTTTTTAGTCTGCCTATTATATCTGATCTAAATACACTCATTTTTCAACTTACCAGTCAGACAAGTGAAACAGGAGAGAGAAAATAAACTGACTGTGAGTTTTACTGCATAATTCACAAAACACATACCACAATCTACATTCGTATTCGAAAAGTGTTCAAAGGGAGAAAATGTTTGGATTTCTAGTATTGTATTATAAAATACATACATGAATGTATAGCCTCTGCATGATAAATATTTTTTCCCTTTTTTGTGGTGTGGTGTTACGGTAGCGACAACAAAAATACTAGCGTTTTCTCTTGTTGTTGGTTATTTAAGGTGTCATGTTAAAAAAAATCGTACTGGTGTTTTCATTTTCTGGGAAAAGTTATTGT
Organism: Entomobrya nivalis; assembly: GCA_034695485.1. NCBI lineage: Eukaryota > Metazoa > Arthropoda > Collembola > Entomobryomorpha > Entomobryidae > Entomobrya > Entomobrya nivalis. The sequence continues at coordinate 14,779 of JAQFZH010002521.1, read as the reverse complement.
TTTTTTTCTGAGTATAGTAGAAAAGGAGGATAGGCACAGGCAGAGAGGAGGGCGAGGTGCTTGTCTCGTTTTACTCTAACTTCAGGGAAATTTCCTCCAACATGTAATGTAGTGTAGCAAAGAGGAAAAGAGAGAAGGAGAAATTGCTGAGTGGACGGAATCGTAGAAACACATGCATGAGTATACATATACATACGCTTAACTTCCTTAGAAATAATAGTCTCTATAAAATTCATGACAGCATGCATCACATTCACTAGGAAACATGCAGAGTGAAAGTAGAATATCAGAAGAAGAAAATAAAACAAAGGTATTATTGCGCGGTGGTATTTATTACTACTTTCATTCAATTCATTACTTTAAGAGTCAATATTACAGCATCAGAAACTAAAGCTAACGTACATAAGTGTATGCATGTTCATAACAACCACTCTTTTCACCGTTTTTATGTTTAATATGAAAAGTTTTAGATTGTGAATTTTTTTTATACTTTGTATAAAGTTTGAGATTACAACGGAAAAAAATATATATATTCCTCACTCGGCATTACTGTGATATCACGCAGACCAGACAAGACTTGGGCGTTGAGTCCACTGGCGTGGCTGGCTTTTGGCGATTTCTTTTTTGACCATCGACTGAAAGCTGCTGCTGTTTGTCGTGAAGAAAAAAAATACTCCCATTTTTTTGTTTGGTTTGTTTTCTTCTTTTGGGCCTTAGCGACAAATCATTATTACCTTTAGCCAGAGAGCAGTAGTTCCCAGTACCAACTACCAACACCACCACCACCTTCTTTTCTTTCTTTTGGACACCTCTCTAGAGACTTTTTAATATTGAGTTGTAGGTGTGGTGGCGGCGGTGGTGAAAGTCATGTCTATTTTCGTTTCTTGAGAATGTACACTCGCTCACTACTACAGGCATAAATACATATATATACTTACATGTATAAACAATTTACTTGACTGACGAAATCATGCACATTTACAATTTTCGGCTACTTGTATAATTTAATGGAATATTCAATGTTCTTTTTTTCATTTCAGTTTCAACGTCAGGTGTAAACGTATACATTCGTGTAAACGTTACATTTTTCTCTGTATATTTTAGTTGTCGAAAAGCTGTGGTGAGAGGTGACTACCAGAGCCAACCTACCTGCTATCATCCCTTTTCCTGATGTGTTGGCTATGCACTCTGTTGGAGAAAAGGAGCAACCACAGATGTTATAAAAAGAAACGCGTTATAAAATAACCTGTACTTATCCTTGGCACTGGAAGAATTCACAGATAGTTTTGAATCGTGGATTCCCTGGTGCCATAGATAAAAGGAACAGGAGCTTCATCAATTTATAAATGTTTCTTCTCAAAACCATAATGTGGACTACTACTACCATAGCCGGGCCAATAAAATTGTTCAGTCATCAGCAAAATACAAAAGGATATTTTTTTGGAATGAGAACAAGAAGAAGGAATGATGATCTTACGTGAAGAATAAATACACACACAACCATAACTTATTTTTTCCTCTTGAAAATAAGTTTCTTACATGGTTATTGAGTTGGATGGATGGAACTGAACTAACTGACGATAAGACAGAGAGAGAGAGAGGTGGGCTTTTTCGTATGTCTACTAACATTCTCTGCATGGTCGACCGAAGATCACATCACATCTGCACCATCAGTTTGTGCAATACCGTGACGAAGGAATGAGTGGGCAAAACGCGATTCGGTATATGACCACCGCCATCATCATCATCATCGCCAGAGCAAGGATGGATTATAATGACAACAGAAAATAGAGTGAGTGACTGCAAAAATTATAATACAAAAGTAGCGACAAAAATCGAATCTCTATATGATGATGTATACAATGAAGGGTAATTTTCTATTTTGTTCATTTTACCCGAACAAATAAGCAGTTACAGTTTTTTTAGGGGCGAAGTCACATTCGATACAAAAAAAATGGTGTTGAACTTTGCTGCGTAAGTAAAGTCTTATTTCGACATGCATATGCATACAAGCGCCTTTAAAGTTAAACTTTTTAAAATTTTGCTTAACGATACATACTAACTAACACTGTAGTGCAACTTCCGTGTCAAATCAATACTTTCATCTTTCACAGGTAATAAACTGCCAACTTAAGTGCTTAATTTCGAATTAACAATTGCACACTACTAATTATTTTAATGCGTGCAGGTAGGTATTCATTATTATTATGATGACCAGCGGTATTTATAATCTGTTATTTTTCTCAAGTGTACCACTTTTTTGTCCTTTTCTGGTTGATGCAAAAGTCGTAAAGGAGCATTATGGATGGAAGGAGACGGTCCTTACAAAGTCATAAAACCATGGAAAATGAAAAGAGAAAAGAAAAAAAAAGTGGAGAAGTGGATGAGGGAGATAAATATATAATATTATGTTAGGTATATAACGTATGTATGTATTATGAATGTACATACTTTGTGAAGCTACACTTAAGTGAGTTAGCCCGTGAAGTATAAAACGATAATGATGATGAACCGCATGAAGTCATGCAGTGAAAGAGCATTTTATTCCCTTTGGAATCTAGTGCAATTATCAATGGTGAATAAAACAAAGAGCATTAACCTTTTAAAAAATGTGAAGGATGTTTCTCATCATTGTTGGTACATGGTATATAAATGTAAAGACGTATTTTATTTTATGCACGATAGTTTGTCTGAGCAATGGTGCACGTTCCTTTTCTCTCACAGATATACATATATCCTTACGTAATATATTTTTTTATGCTTTATGCGTATTTGCTATGCTGGGTTATATGTTTATTACTTGTACTTTATTTTATCTTTCTCAACGCGGACAACTTGCACAAAAATGCTTTGAGAAACTGAGAAAGTTTCATGTTGCACTTTTAATATTCATCTTTATCATGAATGTATTGTGGAAAATGTTAATAACTCCAAAACCGTAAATGCTGCCATGTTCTCGAATTATTGTTATCTTGTCAAGCATAGATCAACTTCGCCAAGGATTAATAAATTTGGCTGGTTGCTGAATTTTAATTTTTTATGCGGAAGTCAATAGCGAAATTATTACTCAAAGTTAAATAGCCTAATAAAATGTCCGGTATCGACGAAAAACATGTATTGAATTCAAAATAAAATCTTAAATTAGATATTAAATTGGAAATATGGTTAGCGTTGGGCAACATGGAATATTTTGCAACATTAGAATAGGCATATATTTTTAAGGTGAATTACTTTTACTGAGAACTCTGTAGTAAAGATACTTCTCGTTTGATCATCCGTCTTCAATCTTGTGCGTATGTACGATGTGGATTGTAGCTACCAACCCAATTTTTATGGTAAGTAAAAGGCAACTTTTAACCTACGAGTTAATATCAAAACGCAAATTTTTTTTACACAAGCTTTCTTTACATTTGTCAGGCTGGCACTCATTCCTACCTTTTGAGGAATCAATGTAGGAAATGCCAGCTAATAATAATATCATTAATAGAACCTTTGTAAAATAAAAAGATAACAATTATTTTCAGAGCCCAATCTCAACCTCAAAAATATTTTATGAAAGCATTTTATTTAATCATTCAATTTTTCCATGAAAACCATTTGACGCTTTATATTATTCAACTTATTTGGTTTATACACTTTTCTATTCATTCTACTGAAAACCTCGGCTTCGACATTTCGGGATGCCCCAAAAACAGTTTTATTCTAATCGTAAGTGTATTTTGCGAAATAATAATGTATATTTGACTTCGTTGATTAGCTGGAAGTTTTTAAAAAGAACCAATGCATAATATCAATATGTAATGTCACATAATACTATAGTCTTAAAATGTAATTATGTTTTAAAAAAAGCCACGTATTCAATCCAAGTATGAAGTATTAATAAATACATTAATTTCGAATTATGTATGTTGTGTTGTACACACAACTATCCCATCCAAATCATAATTCTTACAAAATTTTCTGTAGTACCTATTTATTGATAGTACCAAACCAAGTTAGTAGGTTATAAATATTCTTCCCTTAGTAGTTTTGTAAGAAGTTTGAATCAATGTTACAGCAGTTATAAATTGCAATTTAATTTAGTTACACTTTAATCTATTGGCATAACTGTAACCGATGACGACGTTTCGACAAGTACATGTAGCAAAACAAATAATATGTTAAATTCGGCTTTCAAAGAACGACAAAGTATAAATTTGATTAGGACAAAATACCATTTTTTCGTTGACTACCAAAGTTCAAAAAAAAATCCGCTTGTAACATATTGTCAAATTCAAAATGCCCGAACTATAAAATGCGAATGCAAAAAATGAATACGAATCAATCAAGATCAATCAATAAATTAACTACAAGTACACAATTTTAAAGAATTATATTTTTATTTCTTGAAACTTGATCACTAAATACTTACAAAGCTTATTAAAATAATTTACGTATTATAAATTGATATCTGATACCAATAAAAATATTTCGTGTATTTTATTATCATCTTCCACAAGTTGATACATGTGTATATAAGTAAGTGTCTAGGAAGCTAATTTTGAGATAAGCAAAAAGAAAAATGGTCATGATGATGATGAGATTCATGATTTATACGATGCGCGATGAGTAATTTCTGAAGGAACTACATGTATCGCATTTTACCTTACGTTTTTGATTGTTATTTCAATTTCAAGACACGGCGATTAATTTTGTATGTTCATATGCCATTCTTAGTAGAAATACCATATGCGAATATTCGTCTTACATTTTAAAATTTGCCTATATAAGTTCGTTATCCATATTTTTCTCACTATTAGTCGCCGTGAGTTAATTTTTGTGACTTGACTTATCGTCATACCCACTATGCAGTACGACGTATAGAGGACCAGAGCTTTGTTTTTTTCCGGCGTGTCCATAACTTTGGAAGTTTCACACCCAGAAAAACTGGATTTTACTTTTTGTCGTAAAATCCCAGTTTGGCGGATCCTCGTGTGAGAATAAATGCTTTTTATACTATGGTTATTTGAAATGATGTATGAATTAACGAGTAAACGTATACTAGAAAGCCTAAGAGGTACGTAAACTTGAGCTTGGAGCTTGAAAACCTTGCAATGGTATCACTTATCATGGTACTCGAAATATCAATCAAAATTTAAAAAAACACTTAACCTCGCACAATGTAACAAGATGGACGTAAGAGAACAAGCTGGTTGCATTTATAAATCTCAAACAAATCAATCAATTAAAAAAATTATTACCATTGAATATAAAAAATTAAAAGAACATTCGGACTGGTAGTTCAAGTAGCTGGAATAAAATGCAAACCAAACACAAGAATAGGATCCTAGGAAGTGCGTTTTTTTACCAAATTAAACCAAATAGAAAATAAGAATCACATGATATGATCATACACGCTCAGATGAAATCATTCGATGATGAGGTATATTAATTTGTAAAGTTCTTTCTTCTTTTCGTACACTTTAAAAAAATTAATTATGAAACAAGCATAAGCATCAAACTTCGTTAATGGTAAATGTTTTGCAAAGCTGGAAGATTTTTAAGTCTATTTTTTTGTGCAAGAGCCCGGACACTATTCTATTTAAAATGTTTTAATGCATGGACAATTATATCATGTACAAGCTGAAAAATGTATAACGCACATATGTACATCTTAGAAGAAATGAAATTACGATTAGTTTTTTTAATAACTGAAAGCAACAAACATTACCTTTATTACAACACCGACGAATGAATAAATACTAAGTCACCATCATCATTGCCTAATATGAATCTATAAGTTCAGTCTTGAAAGCTGCAAAATTATGGCTTGAACCTTGTTAATATTAATAATTATAATTGCAAGTTTCCTTAAGGCTAGCTCTTCTTTTCAATTTACATATACAACAGTAAATACACAGATCTATATAGTATTTATAATTTTTACACAAAAATATGAACTGTGTACAAAAGTAGAAAAGTTTTATATCTAAATAGACAGCAAGACTTTATAAGTATAATAAATAGTCGTATTACAAGATTTTGTCGCATGTAAAATTAAAACATGTATTGTACAAAGATTTGGAGATCATTAATAACCGGGAGTTGTAAGCATTTATGATATACATATATTATTTTTAGTGAGGATTTGGCCAAAGTTGTTGGGACGATGATCTGGTGGATGCGGTTGCTTGTAGTCTATCCATATCAGCGATTATATCTTCAATGATTTGCAATATATTTCTGAATGAAGGTCTGTCGGCCGGTTGAGAACGGAAACACATTTTCATGAGTTCGTATACTTTAACAGGGCAATTATCTGGCGGCTGCAGCACATTTCCATCTTTTATATACTTGACGACCTCTTCATGGGTCATTCCATAGTAAGGCTGGAGAGCAAAGGAGAAAATCTCCCACATAATAATTCCAAACGCCCAAATGTCGGACTCAATAGTATACTTATTAAACAATATGCTTTCCAGTGGCATCCAACGAATCGGTATCGCGTCATCCTCATGTCCTTTGTAATAATCCTAGAATTTAGTCAAAGTTGATGCTTATTAAAGTCCACCATTTCCATTTATAATTTTAAGTTACTCCATCCGTGTAAGTTAATGTATGTATGTATGTACCTGCAAATATATTTTTTGCGAGAGTCCAAAATCAGCTATCTTTACAGTCATGGTTTCATCAATCAAGCAATTTCTGGTAGCAAGGTCGCGATGAACAAAGGATCTGTCGGAAAGGTAAACCATTCCTGCTGCGACTTGCCTCGCAATACCCAACATTTCTCTATGTGAAAGTCGAGTATCTCGCCAAACATCTCCATTTGAAGACATTGTGTTGATCGTCCGATAATTAGAAGGAGAACAGGACCGCAAAAACTCATTTAAATCTCCAGATCCCATGTATTCCAAAAGAAGACACATTGGCTTTCCGATGGCACACACACCCAACAGCCTTACAATGTTAGGATGATCGAATTCCACTAAAAGACAAGCCTCTCTTTCAAAGTCAGCCTGAAGGTCCTCAGTTGCCTCTTCCTTCAACATTTTCACCGCAACCATCGTAAATTCTTCGCCTTTTCGTAATGCTGGAACTTTGGCCTGCATACAACATTACAAACAAACCAAATTAAGCTCTTAAAGCATTCATATCTAAAGCCGTCATAATTTACTCAAAGCCACTTTTTCTAAATGAATAATTGTATATGCACCTGAAAAACACGTCCAAATGCTCCCTGACCAAGATCACGAATGTAAATAATGTCATTTCGAGGATATTCCAATTTTTCCAATTTTGGATTTAGGCTGATACCATGGCGATGATAAGATGCATTGCTTCCAAGCTTGTCCAGATCTATTTCCACCTCCTGAAATAAACACAGTAAAATATTATGTGATGGATGGGTAATTCAACGAACTTGCTGAATGGTATATATGGTAAGTACCTGAGTAGCAGCTCTATCATATCCAGGAGGTCGTCGTGGTTTCTTTTTAGTAGACGCTACGCATGCTGCGCACATGATAATAAGTGAAATCAACACTATGACAGCAATCCCAGCAAAGAAAAAGAACTCTTGAGATTGGATTAGGGTTGCAATATCCAACTTTTGTATAGGTGTTTCGATAATTTCTTCTACTTCTTGATATTCACTTGTGGTTGTTTCGCTTTCTGAAATTCAATCATTGAAAATATTTTAATCGATAAATAAATAAAGGCTGCATTTTTATAATAAATAAATATGAATTTAAACCAATAATAATTACCACAAAGTGGGATGTCACAATGTTGCCATCTAATGTGCAAATCGGTAGTATAGCACCATGGTCGTGGTTCCTCCCCTCCTGCATTTCTACAAAAGTTATCTGCATTCTGAATTTCAGGAAAAACTGGCGGAGGTCGGTTATGGGAGTGGGGTGCTTGACTGTCCCATCTTTGACATGGGATACCAGCTTTTGTGATATTTACGGTGCCTTGGTAGTACCTACCCCTTCCTCTGACACAATCATCTAAAATACAACAAAAAGTTGATATAAAAGCAATTTCTCAACCATAGTTACGTTACGTGTGAAATAAGAAAATTGTTGCAGTCAAACTTACAAGTAATTTCTTCAGGTGGAATTTCCGTTAATTTTGCATGAGAGCATGGTGACGACGTGTCGTTAACTTTTGGAAGTGTTTCACACTCTGGAAGGCGAAAATGGCCTCTAGATTTAAAGCTGATTCCTCTGTGATTGTTGTCTTCAATTACAGCCCATTCTCTATAGCAAAATGCTTGCTTCACAGCGATACAATCTTCGTAACACAACGGCAAGGGTACAGGGTCCCAGCCTCCTTTCAGCAGACATTTAGGAAAGGCATACGTACAAAGCAGTCTCTACAAAAATAAATTGAAAATTAGAATCCAATGAATTATGATGACAGGATTTCCAATGGTTGCACTAAAAATACAAAATCATATTAATGTACTTACCTCTGCCGGCGTTCTACATGGCTCCGATAAACCAGATATTATTTCATGCCACAGTCCCGTAGTAATTTGTTCATTTAAAACTCCACCAGCATTCCCAAGTGTGTTGTTGATCCAAAACTGACGGTGAATGTGAGCGCTACAAATTTTCCCATTGTAATAAGCACACTGACCAGACGGAGGCTCCCTAAATTTCAAATCGTCATCTTGTGTAGGAGATGGCATGTTGATAACCCTCAAATTAAATTCCTTCGTCTTAAAAACAGTTCCGGTGATCAAGTCATTAGAAGCTTCGCATGCTATTTTCCTTGATGCAGTTGCATTTGTAATTCGTAATGAAGACATTGCTTTAGGAATAAAATCTCTTCTATGGTCAGGGGGTGGTTTTTCCTGTACAAAATAGATAAAACCAGTTTGTCATTTTCAGATTATTTGCAAGTAAGGGATATGATTTATTAAACAAACTAAATCAGCTTAACTTACATCTACTACGGTTTGAACAATGTGTTCTGCTTCATTTCCAACCTATGAAATTCCAAACGAAGGAGTTAATAAAGTTTTCATAAACCAACTTAATTTTAACGGTTTGCATTTGAAATCATGAAATTACCGATTTCCCATCCAGGGTCCATCGCACAGAAGGTAAGGGGTCTCCACTTGCCTCGCATTCCGCTTCGAACCAGCTACCCCAAGGAACTGAGCTATTTGTAGTATGCTTTAGGACAGCCACAGGAACTATAAAATAAATAGAGAATTATGGCAAACCAAACCGCTGATTTAATACAAAATATTGAAATGATAACTAACCATGAACTTTGAGGAAAGCCCAATGAGTATTTTTGGATTTGGAGCTGTTAGTGTCGTTCAACTTGACTGAGCACTGGTAAAACCCTTCATCTTCTTTCTGAACTTCATGGAACACTAGAGGACCGTCTGGTAACACTTCCACTCGATCGTCAGGATAAATTTCCCTACTCGGCTTAGCAAACCAGACCAATTTGTGAGCCGCGGATATTTTTGCGGAGCAGTTAAGCAAGGCTCTTTCACCTTCAACTACTGTCACGTTGGATGGTACTGTCGTTATTTCCACCTCTGAAAATGATTTAAAAATTGAAAGTTAAAACAGGACATTTAATGATAATTATATTTGTAATAACTTAAATCTTACCATTATCAACTGAAATATCTTCAGTTTGTGTCTCCGACAATGCACCGTACCACAAAATTATCGTAACTAGGGATCTCAGCGACAAAGCAAGAAGTGGCTTCATTTTCTACATAAAAACAAAGACTAAATGAATTATCAATAGTAAAAATAACTTTATTCAATTTGAATCAATGGCCTTACCTTATTTTCAAAATCCAGCACAAACTAAAACCCCGGAGAGCATTAAGAACACCTTAACTTTAAAGATAATTGACCCCTTTAACCTAATCTTTAGAAAATCCTAACTCAACTTTAATCATCTTGACAATTCGGATTATTAATTTTTGCCCTAGCGTAATCAGTCCCTTTTCCTGATCGAAATATGGATGGTGTTAAGGCTATGTTATCAAGTCTTTTTAAGTGACGCTGTCATGAATTTAATATTGTATACAAAAAGTATATAAAAGTACAAAACTTGTTTCATTAGAGTTTCATGGCACAGAGATTCTAGTTTTTAATTCCTGGAAGTCATTTATCCCTGACAATAACTTTAATTGCCAAGTGTATCCAGAGAGAGTAACTATTTTTAGCCAACCGTGAGTATTCTTATTTATATCTGATGTAGTATTTAAACAGGAATGAGAACAGGAAAAAGTGAGCAATTATTTGCGGAATGCAACCGACAAATCATCACATTATGCATTATTTTCAGATCTTTAACAAATTGCAACTAATTCCTTTTAATCTGATATACTGATTAGACAACACAACAATCAACATCACAACCTTTCTTTGAAAACAATAACGTCTGCTCTAACCCTAAACAACATACATTTAACTGAGGACAACATTCGAAGTGACAGTGACTACATCCAATAAACAAAACAAAAAAAATCAGTAAATATTTCCTAAACTTTAACTTTTCGAAATCCTACACATATCAAGCTTCTCTGCGTAAACACATCATCATCACAACTAAAAACTTCTTGGAATCCTTCCTCCTTTCATCTTCTTACACAACTTTTCTGATAACAAGGTAAAAAAATACTTGGGTAACGTATAGTACACTCCAAGTTTGAAAGTCCGGAAACATTGCAACACAACCCTACTCTTCTTTCCTGAGTTGACTCAAAATTCCCTTCAGTTCAGAAACTTAAGCAAGAACAACATCCAGCATCAAGTCAAGGGAATTCCGCATGACGATGATGATGATAAAGCGAAGAAGATGACAGGACTGACTGGATTCTCTGGATGGAATTTTGTTTTGAAAGAATGAACAAACGAGTGTAGCCGAGTTGTACTTTTGGACCTGCCGACTCAGCTGCTGCCCTACTGAACAGAACAAGCAGCGATACCAAATACAATGTACAATGCAACGCAACCGATGTCTTTTTTAATGCGTGGGAGGATATCAACAAAGGTATTTTTATGAAATGTATGCAAAAGAGTTAGGAGGCACGCACACTGATGAGCAGTATGGAAAACTGTGCTCTGCAAAATATGTATTTTAATCTGTCTTTAAATAATTTGTTTTGATTTCATGCATGATGTTGTGTTTGAGTATAGGTAGTTGACATTGACATGCATGATGTATGTATACAATTGTATGTACAGAATTGTATCTTATGAAAGACACAGCCAGTTTAATAATTTAACTACTCAATTGTACGATGGATGTCAAGACTGTCAAGATATTATTATGTGGTAAAAATAATGTTGTTGTAGTTAGAATTGAATACACTTGTGACTAGTGTACCGGAAAACTGATACAAATAGTCAAGAATAAATTATTTTTTACGAGTAAGGTAAATACGCGTGGAAATAAGTACGACTAATTTTTCTTCCAAAAGTCAATAAAATATTGTATTATATGTACATTTTTATTTTTTATTATTCTTCAGTTGAACAGTTTCTTCTACAAAAATCTACTTAAATATAATATTTTTATATACATGACATGAGAAACTAATGTAAATTATTTTATAATGTAATAATAATAATAATGCAAATTGAATGGCAAAATACAGGGGAAATCTGTTTTATCTCTGAAGAAAAAAATAATTATCAGTGCAGTAAACACAACTCATTTTATGTTTAATATACTTTACCTACAAACTACTATTAACTTTCTAATCTAAGCAAAAATTCAGCAAAAAATACTATTTTCCAGCCTTACGATTCCACAAAATTTCTCAGCTTTCTTTCCTTAAAAAACGAATCAAGAAAAATATTCATTCTCTATAAATCTCTCTAAAACAAAAAAACAGCGTTTAAGAAACTTTAATACTAAATTGAGTGAATATCAAAGAAACCGTTACTATACTAACGAGATGAATACTAATATTATTTTTTTAGGATTTTAGGAAAACGGAAGTACGCTAAACTATTTTTTTCATAGTACTCCTACAAGTGTAGATATTTATTACGTACTAATGCGACGCGAAAGTGACCTTCTACTACTGACGTTTTAATCTACATCTACCAATAATTTACAATAGTTCACACATTAATCTTGGCCACCTTCACATACAATTCTCCAGGGTCAATGTGGACTAAAAAGCACCTTTTTACCTTACCAAAAAACTTTCCTACTAAACCTTTTCCTTTCTCTAATTATTTTTTTTTTCCAACTATTGATTTACTTTCACTTTCAGTGGGTATACGGATCATTATTTTGCATAGTAATATTATAATCTTGGCCATTGGAAATTCTTTCAGGTCTACCCTCATTCATATTCAATTATTTTTTAAACACAAATCGTATACCATACAAATCATCTGCACCAGCTACCCTCCTTAATTTCTTGTTTTGGAGCAAAAATTGGCTGTGAAAACAAAAATCCTTACATTGTAAGCATGATTATTAGATTAGTAGAGATGGAAAACACGAGAGAGACGTTAGCGTAGAATAATTAGTAACTTAATTATTATTGTTTTTATTGGTTTGATTCGATGACGTTGATGACTGAACAGCTTTTTCTGACTTGTCACTGGCTGGCGCTGCTGCAGTGACAGAGCTTGTGGGGACACAGGGCGGCTTAGAACTAGCATCAGTTTTTAAGCTTACTGCTGTACTGTTAGCCGGCTCTTCTTGGGACGTTGATTCAGTATTGTGGTCGTCTTTCGGCGAGTCTTTCTCTTCTGCAATTCGAGGCAACGCCATGCTGACCGATGAAAGACCGCTGCTGGACGAAGGAACCATAGGTGAGGACTCAACCTGAGAACCACTTGTTCCAGCGCTGCCACTTTTGATCAAATCATTTTCATTGTTCTCCACTCGACCATCTTTGCGACTTCTTCGCAAAGCATCAGAATTCAAGTTGGGCGATGCAGTGCATACAGTTGTACACGACTTGGTGATAATACTTCCATGGGGTTGAGATGTTATTGTAACTTTAGGCGGAGATGAGATTGTAACTTTGGGAGCAGGATTGCAGAGGGGGGATATTGCCTTGACTTCAGTCGGTCTGGGATGATGTCGATCAGGTGACAACGCTCGACGAAGGAGAGGTGATCCTGGTTCAGCGTTTTTAGTTCGACTGAATGGTTTCTTGGCAGCTACGGCCGCCGGTGAAAGTGTAGACGTGTTTGCGAAAGAGACACTGGAAACTGTCTGTGCATTTGAATTAATAGCGAGTGGGCTAGGAGATCTGGTCGGTGACGAGGAAATTGGAGATGGAGAAGGAGTCCGCGCCAAAGGACTCAAGGGAATATGGCCTACAGATTTGCGCCGATTGGGCGAATGAATGCTTTTGCTGGATGTATGATGGTGAAGTTTATGTTTTAAGCCATGCAGACTGGACGGACGCTGAAAATGGGGTCCCAGTAGCCCACTGGGTCCAAGGGTGGCCGGACTATCGGGAAGGGAAGATCCAGGAGAGCTAGACGGAGAGGAGTTGGCAGTCGAATGTGGAGAATCTGACAATGAAAATATTCTGGGCAAAGGTGGGGATTGAGAAGCGCGCGTCTTGGTGGGGGATCCCGGTAGACTCGGTTGCTGTTGCACATTATCCGCAGATTTTGCTAATGACTGAAAACTTCGACTAGGTGTCATGGAAGCGTTTCCCAGTGACAATTTGAGTTGTTGAATTTCTGCTGGAGTACGCTTGCCCGCCAATGTTTTCAGAAACAAAGATTTTCGCCTCTTTTCAACACTGTCCTTTTTACTCTTTCTTCCTTTCATTAACGGCGTTTTGGCCATTTTTGACTGTCCAGGTTCTCTTTTCCTTCCACCAGAACGGATCGAAGTGTTTTCTAGAGGCGTTGCGCGCAGTGTCAACTGTTCCCCTCCCATAAGTAGATGCAAAACTTGAGTGTGAAGCAATCCCTGGGTCGGCTCTCCGTTAACCTAATAGATTAAATATGATATCAGTATATTGGCAAATTGTTTTTTTTTTCATTTTACGACTAAGAGAAATAAAAGATAACTTACTTGAGTAATGAGATCACCAGGCCTTAAACCAGCTTCAAACGCAGGACTACCCTCTGTGACTTCCTTGACAATGTGCTGAACCGTATACACGTTTGTATCACCAAAGTAAACCCTGATTGCTCTTAAAGTGAATCCTAAACCTTGTGGTCCTTTTCTTAAAATTATTGGTGGCTTCAGGCTATTTATAAGTGGTGAAAGCTCTCGACAAGGTGAAGTATCCCTAGAGCTCGCAGTGCTTGAACCACCGGGGGATTGAACAGCTTGAGTGGATATCATAAACGAAGGGACTTCATCCGTAGGGATTTGCAAAGACAGACCAACTGCGGACGCACTCTTGACAACATTCCTTGTACCTGAAGACGAGCTTTGTTCTTTATCACCACTTTTCTCCGATTTTGGTGTTGATTGATGTATTGGGACCATCATCGACGACGAATTAGCCGAAGTCTCTGGTGTTTTGCAAAACGAATCATTTTTCATACTTGACATGGGTGAAAAACTGATACTTTTAAATTCAGATGAAATAGTGGAAGGACTGGAAGAAGAAATAGAAAAGCGTGGCAATGCATCTCTATGTCCCCTTCTTCGACGAGTGAGCTGTGGCGAAATATCTTCACTTTCCGTTTGAGATGATTCTGGCGTACTCAAATGAGTGACTGGGGTGGCAACCGCACTGCCCTGTCTTGCCAAAGCAGGTACTGTTACGCTTTCCACTTTCTTTACCGGTGGTACTTCAGTAGATGAGAAA
>JAQFZH010002520.1:0-16317 GCA_034695485.1 Entomobrya nivalis | reverse complement strand
CCGCTACGCCGGGATTACTGCGGCATGTTTTGAAATTTCGAAGGGGCCTGGACCCTTTATGTTAGGTCATTAGGGCAAAGTGTTTTTTTCTTCTCATTACCAACTATAAGAAGTAACTTTTCCAACATGTTTAAAAAATCTGTAAAAATAGCGTCTCAAACTCAGGTCGAAACCGTAAGGACCTACAGAGCAGCAGTAGCCGCATTTAAAAAGAGTCCGTCTATGTCAGTTAGCCGTTTAGAGAGACGAAAAAAATAATGATCTAATCAATCGAACAGATAAGGAATAAAAAGAAGCTTTATTATAATGTCGAACAAAAGGCCGTGCTGAATTTAGACATGCAAGTTTGTCGGCGATTGAGAAGTGAGAAAACAATGCTTTGCAATACTTTGTTTTCTACATTGTTCATCGTGCTGCAATATTAACTTTGCTTTTTTATAAAATACAATTTAAGAACTTTTGCTTTTTATTGGCATACACACCGTTATGATTTACGTAGTAAAGTAGTTATTAAACATTTGTGTTGCACTGATGACGGACAAATGCTATCAATGAAAACGACACAAAAGAGCAAAGGTGTGACCAAAATCATGATGATTATAATGGTGAACCGACTATTACTCCATCTCAACTTAGCAGGATAGTTTCGAACGTGTATATATATATTTCTGGGAGTGTACGTGTACAATGAACATGTAATAATAATAATAAATATTCCACATCTTGACTCCAATTATGCGTGTGGACATCCCCTTGACAAGAGTGGGTTAGTGAAGACAGAAAGACCTTTTAAAAAGTGAGAATTGTAAGTCAACAGAACAGAGCAGCAGAGATCTGCATTTATCTTTTCTCAAAAGATGATTCAAGTGCTTACATACTTGCATTGCATTATATATACTAAAAAGTCAGTGCAATGCAGCGTATAATCGTGAAATATTGTATTGTCGATCGCTGGTATATATTTAGCATGTTACCGATGCATATATCGCAGCGATTCTATATCATCGACAACTTACATTTAATCGTCTGTCTGCTGACGGGTTTTGCCTTTTAGCAATTCTTTTTATATTAAGGGCATCTTGGCAGCTACTTGCCAAAGTACTAACTTCAACAAGGATGAAGCTAGTTATATATGTACTACCTGAGACAAAATAATAATGATTACTTTGTATATAAAATCTTTTAGTTTTATTAAAAGACATTGTAGATCTGTGATATATAAAGTAAAACTAATGCTATTTTCCTTTGGAATTGGCTATAACTGACTGCATCTCTGTCTCTTTGCTGAGTGCAAAACTCTTCTTGAGAGAAATGACACATTACATTTGTATTGTATCGTATTTTGTAGTTACGATATATTCTTTTTTTGTGTAGACAATGTAGACATACCAGAAAACATACATTTGTGGCTACACACTTGTTCGTTGAAGAAGAAGGTTGTCTGTTGCCTATTTCAAATTGTAAGAGCTGTTAAGAGAAGCAATAAAAATTTCTCCTATGATGAAAAACGCATTTCGTCAGACAATGTTGAGTACAAAATAAAAAGATGAAATTTATTATCATCCTAAAAACAAAAAAGTAACAATTATTTTTCAATATTGTTTTTCCCTCTGCTCTTGCTGCTGTATTCTGCAATTATGTGTTTCATATAGAACTGTGTCATTGCATTTTTTTGCCTTCAAGTCAAGTCAGTAGTAGTCTGAGATGTATTATATTTAGAAACCAATAAAAAATGAATAAATTATTAGTAGTGTGAAAGACATGAAATGAGCATACTGTCGTGGCAGATATATTACTATAAATATATGTTCAAAAGTATATCTTTAGAATAAAGTACGAGCGAACGCCAGCAATAAAAAAAGTTGTAGTGCAAAAATATCAAATTCCAAAAATTATGCATAGCAAATCATCGTCATTATTTTTTTAAATTTTATAGTTAACCGTTGCTGCTCGTACTTGTGCTGTCATATTATTTCTTTAATTGACAAACATAAAAATCACGATTATCAACTTCACTTTATTGGGACGGTTGAGTAGTACAATGTCATCATCATCACAATAACATCATGACAAGATGAACGAAACAAATATGTCACCATCATCATCATGAACAAAAAAAGAAAAATACCTATTAAAACGAAAAAGCCGGTGTAATTAGCTCATTCATCAAAGCAAGACTAGTCATGCCAGTGCGTTTTCATTTGAAATAGATTATAGTGTGTGTGTATGTATCTTCTGAAAGTTTTGTATATCAATTGTCAATAGAATTTTAAGCATAATGACCCAGTGTGTTTATTTTTAAAAGAAACAAAATTAAAAGCGGAAGAATCCGCAGGGCAAATACTAAAAAAAGAAAGTCGCTGGCACGCTGCTAATTTTTTGTTTCAAATTTCGGATACCTAATTAAAGGGTACTAATTGGGATGGTGAAACAAATAAATGGACTTCGCGTCTTTGAAAAATTAAATTCAAATTAGATTCTCTCAATTAAATTTCTGTTGTCTTTATGTGACAGTTATTTAGTTATTTAATCTGCTATTAAAGTCAGTTAAATGCACTGCGGAATAATTTTCTGCTGGAATAAAAATGCAACAAAAAGATGTAAGATGAACGATGAGATGAAATTGTGAGGATGAGGTAATGCATAATATTTTTGTTTCAGTTAATATGAGACAAAACGTTTCCCACAACGAGTATTTTTAGGATGCAAATTTATGGAATACGTATTTGATTCGACTGTGCGCATTTTGAAGTTCCATTCCCAAGTATTCCTTCACCGAACCTCTCTTTTGCGACCTTCAAAGACACATTAACCCCTCAAAGAAATTAATACATTTTATTCAGATAATACATACATTAAGCTTCTGAGAACGTTCATCATTACAGTGAAATCATCAAATGTCACTTATTTACCATGAGCTGCATCCTAATCTTTCATTTAATAAAGAAATAGAGACCAGTTCGATTTCCAAAAATAGTAATATTTTTGAACTTTGCAAATTATTTATTGTGTATATGTACATACATATATTCACCCATATGCATTTTTAGTATGCGCAATCCCGTACGAAATACACTGCATTTGATCTTAAGGGACAAAGCTGATTAAATAGAATTATCTGGGAACGAATTCCGTTTTCACCTGAACAATATGACATTTGCACTTAACACAGTAGGTAAGGAAATGCGATTTTTTTTACTATGAATTCGCCATGATGTGCCATACTGTTAGCAACAGCCAAATCTCAGTGTCTTTTTATTCAAGCATAGAGCACAAAAATATTCATATTCTCGTCATCTCACTGCATGCAACCAGACAGACCCATACGCTATCTCTTAAAATCACACCGCAGGTACTTACTTTTTCAGCCGCAGTTGCTAAATACAGCAAAGAATGTCACATAGCATCATCGCCGTCTACAGTGCATAGTACTCGTGTGCATTTATTTACTCTTTTGTTAACTCGTCTTGTCTAAGCAATTTACGACACCAGTTTGTCTATAAATCCCTTTGTAATGAAACTTAACAACTCACGAAATTCATCTTTGAAAAGAGAGAGAAAGCTAGAAAGCATATATCTTCTTCCTCTACGATGCTATGCTGCTTGCGTAAAGGAATGCGATTCAAGACTAAAGGCCAATAATAAGCGTATACAAGAAAATATCCATTACGATATTCAATATTATATTATGTATAAGGTATATAAATATAAGCTCCGTTTTAAATTTTTGAGCAAATAGACGTATACGTTTTATAATGACGGCTATGAAATTTCAGCCGTACAGTATCGCTTCGCAGGAAAAAAACTACATTGCCAAAGCAAAGTATCGTATTTATTAAAAAGTCGTTTAAAAATGCAATAAAATCGCAAGTCAAAAATTATTGCAGAAATGACCACAGTAAAGCGAAATACGTTAAAGCTATTAAGGCAAGAACCATAATTTATATTGTTACATTGGAAGGAGGATTATAAAGACGACAAGTGCAAGTCCAAAACTACATTATAAATAGTAGCGGTAACGGGTATAGTTCAAATGATTAGAAAATCATTACTACAAATATTTCTAATGAATTGCTTCATAAATTTAAGAGCCAACTGATAAGTTATTAGACTGTGAACGGACCGGGGTATATGTCATCCAGCAAGACCAGTTTGGTAATGGAAAAAGATAGGAAAGTATTCCGGGAAAGTCCAATTCCACACTTTTCTCACTAAAAGCAATTCTAATTAAATTTACCTTCACCTTAAATAAACTAATATTTTATAAAAAAAACTGATTGCATTGAATTTCAGGAAAATAAACAAAAAACGTGCAAGCAATAAAATACAGCTAGAAAAAACGCCTCTTTTGAATAAATTAAGCAAAAGAGATGTCTCAAATTTCCCTTTAAATCTACACACGTGCTTATATGGATAATGAATAATAGCCGTGTGAATAAATAATCACTGCTGAATAAGCAGCCATATTGAAAATA
The DNA here is from genome assembly GCA_034695485.1 of Entomobrya nivalis. NCBI lineage: Eukaryota > Metazoa > Arthropoda > Collembola > Entomobryomorpha > Entomobryidae > Entomobrya > Entomobrya nivalis. Next base: position 11,842 of record JAQFZH010002520.1, on the reverse strand, counting down.
CGTCGTTATTGAACCTGGAAGCATGCATACATTATCTTTAGCGGGGTAATAGGAAAATTACATAAAGAGGATTTTCGAGGAATAGAAATCATTTGTAAGAATTCACTTGTTTCAAAGCTATAAACATTAAAACAGCTTGAATCTCAATTTGTCAGTCTTCACAAAGAAAAAGCTCTTTACGAGCTGTGGTTTGGTTATTAAATTTGCGGACTGTTGTTTCTCGTGAGGCTCTTTTTTTGGTGGAGTGCTTGGTTGCGTTTTGCGTGCTGACAGCGGGTAGGACGCACTTTTAAATAAATTTCTCCAAGAAAACACCTAATACCTCAGCCGCTAGCCAATTCTAAAGAACACCTGGGTAGGTTTTGATGCTTCATTAGATCATCATAAAGTTAACAGATCAAAGTGTAGGCAAGCCATCATGCCATGCACCAATGCGTAACGGAGAACAATGCGAGTGAACACTAACTCTCAATTTACACAATTAAGTTTTCTGTGTAGAGTGCATGTACATTTGAAAATGCAATTAATTCCTCACGAACAATCCTTATATACAATATACCTTTGCTAAGCAGTATGGTGGAAGGAAAATGAAATGCATGTTGCAATTTTTACTGAGCATAAAATTCGTACAAAGGTAAAATATTAGTGGTGATAGTGTCATCACTTCAATAATATTTTTTAATGTCTCACATAAAAATTTAAATTGTCTCACATTTAAATAACATGTGGTGGTGGTGGTGATATGGAGCTGGGTAAATTATTGACAGAAATCGAAATCAAGAGTAGAGTCTACTGATGATGATATCGATAACGATGAGGCGCATATGTGCAATTACCCAGTTTATGCGGCGGCGTGGACATACCAAAAAATAATGGGGGCAAATCACAGGATGCTTGTGATTACATAGCGAACCAAATCTGTAAACACAATACTTATGAATGATGATGACTGATGAAGTGTATCCGGGTTTCACTTCGAAAAGCAGAGAGAGAAATATACTTTAAATATGCACATATTATAATGAATTTTATATGCACACATATGCGCTAATATACCAAATCATACAAGGCATCATCATCACAAGTATGTGCACTAAAAAGAGAGTTTTTAACAATGCCATCTAAAAGAAGAGACAACTAACAGGTCATCTTATCAAACACCTATCTACAAGTACACTAGATGTTCAAAATGCCAATATAAAAAGTATACAACAATGCTAATCTATTTTACAAATCACCTGCCGAGTGCAGTAATTCCCTCGGCGTGTAACACACACACAGATATCATAAATAACGTATTAAACGACAGATCCGTCGCTGCCTACTTCTTCTTCTGCCAACGATGATGATGATAATTCTTATGTTTATGCGTGCGAAAGCCTTTTGAGTACATGCATCTCTGCATCTGTATAATAAACAGACATAAACCGTAAAATTGATACAACATGCATAGATGGATAATCAATATGAATGTGCGAAGAGTCTGATCATTCAAGAGTCAGAGCAGAGATCTTTTTGAATTTGCATGTTATTCTGTCGTCCACCCATATGCACGGTGTAAATTAGACAATGTCGAAAAAGTCATCGATAATGATTTTTTTTATCTCAGAGGAAAAATTGCAATAGCATTATACGTGCAAGCTTAGATGTAGAAAGTGCATTTATATTTTTTGATATGCATTAGTAAAAATCGCTTTGGGAAGTTGATGTCGAATACAATGACATGAAGTCAAAATGTCAGCCAACGAGGAAGAAGAGTTGCTGCTCCGAGTTATTGTTATGGTTGGAATTCAGGCAGGAGAGCCAATACATTCATTGAGTTGTTGGGATTTTGACTAATTGCATCATGTAAATCAGGTATACATACCTAAATGTAAATGTGTCACTGTTTTAAGAAAGCCCATGTTTAAATAATAAATCAAAGTAAGTCAAAATACACATAAACATACTTCTAAGATGTAAAAACACATTTTTTCTATTTTGTACAATTGAGAAAATGAAACGAAATTAAGCTCCATGATAATGATAAGCTGTTTGTATGTATGTTTTATAGAATTTATGTACGAAAGGTTAAGAGCCTGGAATTATTTACCTAACAATTTATTTTTTTTTAAACAATTTTTTGTCTCAAAAATATAGTCTTGTTTTTTGTTAAACACAAAATGTAAGCAATATATTTAATGAAGGAGTGCTACATGGATATCTGCCGGGCATGCATAAACACACAAAATTTTTGCAAAAATATTCATACAAAACTTTTCGTACTGCAGTAGTTGCTGTGCAGTTATAAAACTCCTGAGTATAAACATTTATGCATCACTAATTAGGAAATATTCATTATGATTACGACGATAAGCAAACCTAAGTTGGTTTTTAGGGAGTACTAACTGTAATAGCAGATTTTAATGATGTTTTGGCGATTTTACTAGAAATGAGAAAAAAAGTAAAAGCCCACCTTGTGTTGGTTGTGGTAATAATCATAATAGAATAACAATAATAATGAAAAAGATGAAAACTAGACGCGTAGGGAAAAAGATCTCAATACTGACTGTTCTTTGAGTGATAATGACAACGCCAACACCCTTACAAAGATGATCCGGCAAGCTGGCTTGTAACTTGAAACCCTTTTTTTAAAGACATCACAAAAATCAGAATAATCAAGTTTTACACACATGTATAAATCACTCAAAGTGTACTTTATACTTTAGCCCTGAAGAAAGAATTATCTTTTAGTGTTTATATGTAGTACTGTTTGTAAACTCCATTCGTGCGACTGCAATAATCATAAGCATTTTACAACCAAGTCTATAAAAATCGTTGTGTACAATAGAATGTTACTCGCTTTCGACATTAGCACAGAAAGAGAGAACATGTAAATATTTTATTAGTGCCGACATCATTATAACACGGGCATAGGGAGGAAAGGACGCTAAAGTGTATTCCTGATCTTCAGGTTTCATCTTTTTCAAATGTCAAATAAAATCTAAAGTGTTAAAAAAAGCTTTGAACAAAAAATCGCCCTGAATTCAACAACAACAACATCGCAACATGTAAATTGTTCTTCCAGGTCAGATTACTACAAAGTAAAAAAACCTGGGTTTTAGCAACACAGACCAGTAGTAGGAACAACGAGATTGCGGTTGAAGAGGTCAATTACACATTTGGCAAAAAGGGCAAAAATGAAGCTTTTTGTAGGTAGGTTTATATTTGCTTTAAGAATCATATGAAATAGTATTCAGTGAGATGAGTTTAATGATGAATAATACCATAGCTGTAAATTGGAATAATATAACACGTTACAACATACATATTTAGTAGAAGTTGCCTAAATGGGAAACGTAAAAGGATGTGCAAAATGTGATGATGAGTGTACACATTTTCGTACTTTTGTTGTTACAGCAGTACTTGAAATGAAGACAGGTCGGTCGTATTTCAGAGATATTATGACTATTTAGATTTTGACAAGGAATTGGAGGATTTCTTTAAAAAGATGTTTTGTGTTACGTTTTTATGGTGTGGGTGGGATGATGACGGCGGATAAAACGTATGAGATTGCCTTTTCTCTGTGACATACTAGCTGCTTAAAGAAGAACAAATGCGTTCATAAATATAAACTTATTTAAATTGTAGTTTTTCATATAACTGCCTACTTATGTTTAGGGAACAACCCAGAAAACAAAAGTAAATTTCTGCGTATGGTTATCGCTACCATTAGTTTTGCAGAAAATGAGGCAAATCATACAACACATATATTTAAAAGTACTGTAAACGGACAGAGAACGGTCTGGTCTGATATGCGAGTAACAGACGAACATTAATTGTTTAGCCGAGTGATTTGTCTGCTTGTCAGCTATCTTCGTCTGGACTCCCACTTGGTAATATATTTTACATAATATGAAAAGCCAATATTTTCATGTTGATTTTTAACTAATTCTCCGGCTTTAGTGGTCATTGGATATTCAGAAAGGTCGGGTGAAAATACACGATTCCACTAAACGAGTTAAGATGACCAGTAATATATTCCCATAAATGTTTGTGATGTGTCTAAAGATATGGTACGGTTCCCGTTTGTCTTCATGCTCTATTAAGCATATTCATTCAGGGATGACCCATTCTTGAGAATTCTTGGGCGTTCTACCCACAAAAAAAATATCGCTTAAATCTCATAATCTAAAATCTGGCAAAATTCTTTGTAATTCCTCTTTGTCTACATAAAGTGTATAAGTTTATATGTATTTTACAATGTCTATGTATTTTAACACTTTGAATCGCTAGATATAGCCTTACCCTTACCTGTCTTTTTGTGTAAAAATAATTATTTTCTTTCTTGAGAATCGGATTTCAAGGAAAGTCGTTAAACCTGGCTATACGCTTGTCAGTGCAATGTCAAGATCTTTTTTTGAGAACTTTTGCGAATCCTTTCGCTATGATTACTTATATCATTACCAACGATAAAATCTTAGACTTAAGTTTATTGCATGTATAGTATATTTTCTAGAAAATGTTAACGATAGAAAATTTCTAGATTTATTTTTGGAAATGTTGCATGTTAGTGACTACGCATGCTAATGATTTTCTAGATTAGCATAACCAGAGTATAAAATATAAGTATATAACCCGCTTTCAAAAAATTTAGCGACTAGCAGTTTAATTCATAGACTGAAAATTGCATTTAAATAAGAACTAGCATAGCTATGCATAGGTCATATGGATTGAGGAAACACTCTGAACATTTATGGTTTCAAAAATAAATTCGGAGACAGACTTATAAGCAAATACGGTAAAGTTTCAAGACATAATCTCTCGAAAAACTGAATAATACATGATGATTCGCATGAATGAATGGCAAGAAACTAGACAGCAAAGACTGATCTACTCAGTCAAAAGACGAATGAGAGAGAAAAGTTATTTTCTAACTTTAGACAGGCAACAGTTGAGTTCATATTATGTACCATACCAAAGTTAGTGTAAATGGAAATACTTGTTGAATGAATGCCGTAGTAAAAGCGTGCAGTGCACCATGAAATTAAGCTACCCTCATCAGAGCAACGAGCAACCATTTTACATTACTACTGTCCAGTATGCCGTATGCCGCAATGCAACCTTTACTGTAAATAGCTTCACACATTTGCTCACAACCGTTACCTCGATTGACTCCAGGCTCAGATTATTTAATCGATAGCTCGTAAGGTATATGAAATCACGAATAATCGTATTAATTTGTAATTTAAAAACCACAGTAAAAACTTTAAATAAGAAAGTTCTCAAGAATGTTTATTTGACATTATAAGTGTGATATACATAATTATATATCTTCATGATCAAAACTCATTTCACTAAAAGTTACAATAGTACAGGTAATTCATAGCGTACTGCAGGTTTGGAAGTTTTTGTTGGATATGTCAACGCAAAAAAAGTATATTAACAATTTTATGAAATGAAATGAAAATGCAATTCGAAATGTAGATGTGACAGTCAAACTCGTTAAAGCGTTTAAATTATATCAATTTTCAATAAACATCTCCATTAATGCTCACACATATTACCATAAAACGGCCAGCAAGATGATTAACCGTAGCAATGATATCAAATATCAACAAAACCGACGTGAGTAACCGAGCTAAGCTAAGATGAAGATGTCACAGCCACACATTCCCATATTATTTCAATATTCCAAAGAAGGCAATGCCCGAAATAGGCAAGTCACACAAATCAATCTGTGCTGTCACTAAACTACTCTGCCTCCTCCGATTTTCACATAATCTGGGCTTCCTTCATCCGTATATATTTACATTTATTAACACCTCATCTTAAGACAACAAAATCCCATCTCCTTGAAATCATAACAACAATTTATGCATTTCGTAGCACCAGAAGCTTGACTCCAATCAAAACACGGAGATGTTTGCTCTGAACTTGACTTTGATTTGGTGCTCCATCACCGCAACAGTGACAAGTGTTTGTTAAAATTGAATTAGAATAAAAATATTATTGATCAAATGTCACTTTTACTAATGTATCCAATAGCAACATCAAATGAGCGCATCCTACATTCCACCTAAAATGGTACTAGCAAACAAATCTGTATATTTGATAATCAGGCAAAAATTGACTAACAAATTTTTAAGTCCAAAATATTTTGCACCAAAAAATTATCTATGCAAAATGGAAAATTTGAATAGAAATATTTTAGCTAAAAAACTCCTGCGTCCATATAAGCCATCATTGTTAGTTGTTAGATGAATTCTTGTGGTCAAAAACATAGCATTGAACTAAGCAACAATCACTGTCTGTCATGTTCTGTCATTGTCAAATCTTTACACATTAATTTAATTGAACTGAGCTGAACTGAAGTGTTGGTGGATATTTTTTTATAGCCATATGCTGCCATGCAGTAGTGTAATAATTTTCTAGTTCAATGGTATAATTTGTGACCTCCGTTGCAGATTACGAAGTATTATGAATCACGGTCCTCTTCAGCACGCGTTTGGGAAAAAATGCGAGATGCTTCGAAAAAATGCATTGGTGTATGCACAATGTATTATGTATACTGTCAAATGACAGTAATTTAATGCGTGAGTAATCGCCTAATCTAATTCCCACGGGTAGTTTACCACCGACTGTAAAATATGCGTTATCAAAACAATTAACGAGCCATTTCGCTTTCTGCTGCAGTGTAGTTCGTCTTCTTTTCGCATTATTGCGTAACAATCAATTCACTATAATCAAGTTACATGTTTGTAGTGTAGTGAGTCAGTGTGTATTGTGTATGATATACTGACTTATCCACCTCACGTCACACAACATAACATACAGAAAAACTACATACCAAAAGCGTGATACACAATAGAGTCAAATATTCATGTATTATATTCTAATATTATTTCAGTGACAAAGATAATTTTTACGTGAATTAATGCCATAATGACTGATACATGATGATGATGATTAAAGGGGTATTCTTCACATTTTTTTCGCACGCACCCTTATTTCGTTTCACTTGAATAATCACAGAAGACGATTTTGATGACTACGACTACTGTATCTGCTCTGCTGTATGACAATAAGCAGTAAGTTGATGACTATTTCGAAATTTGTCTAGGCACTCACGCCATATTCCCATTGTCTGTTTATTATATGACGCTCGACAGATCCATTATGGCTATCAGCAAAGCCTAAGTAAATATCTCATACACGAACTCTGTATATTAGGTACACGCAGTTACCATTATATGACCATACTATAGTGCGTATCAATTTACATGAATTATATAAGTCATTATAAAATATAAAAAAACGATGACATTTGTTTACGTAGGCAGACCGATGGTAGACATTTTAGGTATTTATTATAAACAAAATAATTTGTTTCTCACCGAGGTAAAGACCTTATCAGGTTTAAGGCTATTTTTTTCTGATTCCACTGTCACACCTATCGCATCCAAGTCTCAGATATATGTACTTTTTCTAAATAAAAAATCGTGAGAAATATTTCTTTAAGATTCTAATTTTTTATAATACAGAAGCACTTTTTTTCTCATCCGAAAAATACCAGAGAACAATAGAAAGATTGTGTATGTTATAACTTTATAACAGTAATTTGTTTAAAAAACGAAGATAATCTTAAGGGAATCTATAAAACTTGACTCTGACCTTCGCTGAACTTCACACGTTCAAAGCACTTTACACGTCTGATTAAAATTTAACAGCTTTTGATTTGCTCACACGCGGTATGATTTAATTCAATATTTTATTGGTAGCGATATGATATCTTCTTTGGCTGATAAATCTCAATTTAATTTATATTTTTCACAAAATTAGACGAGCAAAATTTAACACAACATAGTTGCATGCTTTTAATTATCGGCTGCTATACAAACAACAATGGTCAGCTCATCATCCAAACCACACCGAAATTTTCACATTTGTTTGAATAAAACTTATGAATTCAAATATTTAGTAAACCCTGAATTTGATTATGTAGCACAGCCAAACTTAGAACGTGATCAACATTGTTCTAAAATGATCAACTCACGATTCACAAACCATAAAACTCATGAAAAATAAAAAAGTCTCTGCTAGGCCATTTTCTCTTCTATGGCTTTATTTGCACACTAACAAATTTGAACAAGGAAAGCTCAAAAACTGCTGGACGAACGACTGCGAGCTGTAGACCCAAATTAGATGAAGATAACATGGAAGAATGCAACTGAAAATGAAACTTTGCATTAAGATGTAATCGTGACTAATTTTCATCAAGGAATACATACCTTCGCCTGGAAAATAGAGTCATTGCCTGTCTAATAATTCTAGCTTATCAAAAATTCCATGATAATTTCACGTACATTAGAAAATAAAATTGTAACTTCCATCGTATTGATGCATTACTATGCACATCTTCGTATCATATTATTATTACTAGAAGAAGAAGGAGGTTATCCACGAAACTTACAATCAGACACACACACACACACAAACACGGTATCCAAAAATCATGCACACCACACGTACTTACACAACAGTTAACTCAAAAAGCTGATGAAAAGTTGCAATGAAATAAATGCGACATGCATACAAGTGTGTTTTTGTGTGTATAAAATACTTATACTTATGGCTATTTTTAAAACCAATAACAAGGTTCGTTCTTCTTTCAAAATACATGAAAATTTTTTGGGTAAATTCAACTTGTCTTTTCCTTGTAAACTTTTGTAGATTATTATTGTACAGCTACATACACAACAAAGTATTCTTCTTCTTTCTGGTATGCACTTTATCCTTTTCCTTGCTTGACAGCTTCAACAGGTCCTACTGTTTAGGGTTTACTGCTGTGTTCCTACTGCATGCAATATTGGAAGTATGCGTCTCTTATATATATGTAAATTTCGTTTTGGGTGTTTATGCACGTTCAAATCAAGCATATCAAAAACAAATATCCCCCAAAAAATAAAATCTTCCACGATTTCATTCTGTCTGATTTGAGCTGGTTTTCTGAAATTTCTTTGGATCTCGAGACTCGCGATCATCCACTTTCAGGCAGACTGCCACACATATGAAGATAATAATATATACTAACATACATGCATAATATTATACGTAAGACCGTAATCAATAGTGATGATGATGGTAAGAACAATAATATAACAACTATTATTCACTCACTGATCTAGTTTCTGAAACAGCACTTTATGAAACGATCATCTTGGGAATACCTCTATGTCTTGGGACTTAGGGTATTATCAAGTTAATAGGAGACGTACGCAATGTAATAGATAATGTCATATGTAATGTCGCGCAGAGATACTGTTTGTGATAGGGTTAAAATCTGGCCTGCTCTCATTCCAAAAAAAAGGATTATCCAAAAGAAAAAAAATTGGGTCCTTGAGCACATCTGGTGCTTCTGAATGCAACAGGTATGAAGTGAGCAGGTCAGCTGAACAAAACAAAAACTGACTTGCATTTTCCTTGACACGTTTCGGTAGCCGGTAAGTATAGTAAAGTAGGTACAACCTAATTGAAATATAGCTTTTTGGACCATAGCTTACACTTGTGATCGTGTAAATTGAAATGATTAATTGTCACAGGTAGGTACGTACGTATCATTTGAGTTTAAAACGAAGACAAAGCCATCAACGAAAATGATATGCAGACTATATTGGTATGTGACATTTGGAAGATCTCACATTCCGATCTTGAAAACCGAGATAACTCATTACTACTGAGAATTGTGCTCATTGTCCAACCATTTTTCTCCAAACTTTGCGGTGTAACATGTTATGAAATGTTAGCCGGTAGATGTAAACAGCATGATGCCTTGTACTCAACAATGCTTTTCCGATTAGGTATATGCATTTCGTGCTTTTGTGTTAGAATTCGCCGTAAATATTTAAAATCCAGCCAAAAATTTAAAACAATAAATTCTTACCACAGATAATATTATACAAAAATGTACTACTATGCATGCAAATATATATAGTAAACTTTGAATTATGTCATGAGAGTGCTGCAGCTGCACTTTCGAAAGTTGACTCATATTTGTTAAAAATCTGTCTCCCTTCCTTACGTCCTGATAAAAAAGTAACCTCTTGAATACATAATAAATATTTGTACAAGCTACAAACTTCAATATTTGCATTTTCTTACCTGAGACAATGTCACCAACCAAATCACCAAATTGTTATATGTATTTCCTATTATTAGTGATCGGTTTACCACAGAGATATTTGTCTTTGTGGTTTCTTCTCAAATAAGCCAGGACCACAGTGCGTAAACACAAGGAAAAGTTTTGTTACACAATTAGTTTAATGTTAAAAAGTCGAAATTAAATCAAAGGTGTTCTCATTTTTTTTGTCACTCATGTGCACGAATAGCGCATTTGCTTGGGATGTGAAGACTCGAAGATTGAATTGTAATGAATCGTTTTTGCATATATAATTTAAATCCACAGACAATTTAAGTTGTGTCTCTGCTCCTATGTATATACGTCTCTTGTTGCACGCATCCACGAGTCGTCATGAATTCATGTCTATCTGCTTTTCTGATGAAATTTCTATTGTGCTTTGGGCTGTGGCTGTATATATTCAACCGTTGTTGCCTCCGCCTCAGTTGAAATACATAAAAAAAACGATGAAATCCCGATATGATCTGTTGTTTTAATATTAGAACTGATTTTATACACACATGTTTTGAACATCTACATCAACAAAGGTAAAAATCGATTTCACTTCCTTGAAATAATCTTATCCAATCCAAATACAAAAGTCGATATTTTGACAACCATCATATAATGTGATCAATTTATGGGTGCACCACTTTTTTGCTCATGTAAAATAGTCAAGCCACATTTGTTACATTAGTACATAATGGTTAAATAGGTATACATTTGAAACTTACACAAAACAATGTAGGTAACAATGACTTGTATTCATTAAAAAAAGTTATGTGTGTGGTAAAGAACTAAATTACGGCTTGCATTCGGGAAATAATATCAAATTAACAATATCCAAATCATGTGCACAAAATGATCAAACTGCAGTTTCTTTTTTCCTTTCGGGTTTAAAATATAATTTTCATAAAATTCCGCACAGATATTTTTCACTTCACTTTCATAGATAGATCATGATCATTTCAATTCAAATGTAACGTAACATGCATACAAACACAGTTCAGTTCAGCATTTCATCCAGCATAAAAAAGGTAGGTGTCTGTTTGCTATCACCAAGGTGTCAAAACAGTAGTTGCCAAGTTTTACAACAGTCCTTTTTACACTTTGTGTGATTTCTCTCTTTCCCCTAAAAACATGATGATCAACTACTACACATACATATATCACACAATTTATAACCACGAACGACGACACGAGAAGTTAATCAGATGTCAGAAAAAGTACAAAATGTGTGAAGTCAAGACACCTGAAGATAACGAGTCGTTGAAGGCCACAACACAAAAAATTGTCTATGTAGCAACGTTCCGCGTGCTTTCTCCTTCGAAAAAAATGAAATCTATGTATATAGTTTCACGCACTGTCACCGAACAAAATTCAAAGCACATTCTTTTGAATACATATAGTTTTTTAATATATAAAACTAAACCATATACTCACACATGTCAGCCTAATATTTTTTTTGAAAACCAGTCAGAATAATGTAAAATAATAAAAAATCATATTTGAATAACAGCAGTTGCTATTTGTACACACAGGAGCACAAGAAGTGCCACCATTTAAAAAAAAGTATTTATTTTTTCAACTGCCTTGACCGGCCTTGGTGCTTTGGAGAAGGACGTTTGCAGCAGCAGATTAGTTAGCTTGTTGTTTTTTTAGAGGAGCAGCAAACTAATCAAAAGT
>JAQFZH010002519.1:0-16323 GCA_034695485.1 Entomobrya nivalis | reverse complement strand
TACCACTGAGCTATAGCGACGTCTTCTTGCAATGACACTTCACTTTATGGGTGTATGTACAGACACATACTACCACACAGGTAGGATTGGTAAAGCATTTAAAGCTGCATTTCAGTTACATTCATAATTACATAAATTTAACGAAATTTTGTGGAGTAAATCAGTGCCAGCGAATTTTTACCTGAATAAGTTGTATTAATTAATTTAGTTCAATTTTGTGCTGATTGGAGAAAACACTTTGAAATTAGGAAAATAGGGGTTTCAATAATACAGTTTGCGTTTTAGTGTGAAAAGGTAGTTTTTATATTCCTCGTTAGAATATAGTTTTCATAAAGATAACTTTTGACTTTTCGAACACAATAAGAGTGCAGTTAGCACGTTAAAATGTGAGTTTAGTTTTATAAAATGAGTAAACACATCGCTTCTAACAATATTATGTACATATTGCTGGAATAAATAGCTATCTTTATCAATCAGTACTTCTTTGATCACGTAAGTTACCTACTGATTTTCTTGGCGTACGTTTTCTAGTGCTGCTAGTCTCTCTCGGAAGCATATATGAGCGGCGTTTATAAAGACATATGGTTTATGAATCGTAGAGTAAAAACGGTTCTACACTTTCACTTAAATATGCACCTACTAAAATCCTAGAAGCCATTGTCGTTAAATATTGAACACGAAATTAGCAAGTTATTAGTAGGATTGTCTAAGAGTTCATACGATTTCGGATTTAATAGATCAACTGGTTTTAAGCTTTAGCAAATTGTAAAGAAAATATTGTAAGTGCTCTACAGATTTTTTCTAGACATGATTCTGGTTATTCAAAAAATATAATTAGCTAGGATTGGTGAAGAATTTAAAGCTGAACTCGACTTATTAAAAAATTAATTAATTTTTGGAAATCAAACTCGCATAAAGTAAATGAGAGTTTATTTGGAAATATTCAAAGATTGAAATAGTGAAATTCAGCAGAAATATATTTTTTTGTTTACGGCATTGTTATCATAGTTTTCAAGCATAATTTTTTTGTCTGATGAAAAACATGAAGAGGCTTTTAAAGTTAAGTTATAATTTTTTAAAGATAAATGATAAATGATCAGTAACCTAAATGTAAAAAAGGTGAGTATAAAATAATGGCGTAAAAATCAATCAAAGTATGTATACTTCTATGTTTTAATTTTTGTCTACCGGAGATAATAAGCACATCGCTTGTTTTCACTTGTGTAATCTTGGCATACAGTGTCATTGGGAAATAAAATTTACAACTTGAAAGCTTGTCTTGGATTACAATTTGTGTTTGTATTACATATTAGCTTAGTAATTTGAGGGATTTTGTTGACGACCTTAGCGAGTATATTTCGCTGTCATAAGCAATTTAAAAATTCATTTTACTGTTGACCGAAAGATATTATATCGTACAGTATTAGACATTAAGAGGAACTATGGTTTTTAAAATTAGACAATAAATGAAATGAAATGAATTATTTTTTGTACAAGGTAAAATAGCAAAAATTCACAATGTATGTTGTATGTTCAAAATTACCGTGTCATTAATATGATAGTGTTTGGTTTTAAAAACTGGGTAAATTTTCTACAAAATCTTAGCATGTAAATAGGTTTGGTAGTGGTGTTTAATGGTAGTGCGAATATAGTAGTTTAAAACAAGTAAGTAGACAATTTGAAAAAGATATTTTCCGTTGTTATGATACACCTGAACTATAGCTGAGCTTGTATTAAAAAAAATGCTTTCATCTTAATTTAAGCGATTTGAAATTCGGACCGACTATTTTATTTCGGGGACATGCATTTGCGGTTTTATTGAATATGTTTTATGTCTTTAAATATGAAGCCAAAATACAGATAAATTAGAATATTGTTTGTTAAATAGCTAAACAATTATTCGGCATTTCTGCGAATCGATTTAACAATTTGTAAAATTGTCCTGGTACAATTTATATATAATATGTTTGCACAAATTTATTTTATTTGTACCCAAGTTATGTGAAATATATCGTATCTACCATTTGTTGTTATTGTTATTACTTATCATTTGTTATTGTTTATTCTAAAAGCTTATGTTATTTTCAAATAGTTTTAAATTTGAATTAGATTTACGGATGTATTTACTATAATCATATAAATTTTGAAGTAATAAACCTTTTTTAAGCTCAAGGACCTGTTTTATAATTTTGCGCACCAAATTGGGTGGACAAACTTGATATATTTTAAAAGCTGCTCTGCATTTAATGCTGTGGTTTCAATAATAAAGCTTCTTCAATTTCTTAAGAACAATAAAGACTATTTTACAGATGGAAAATCAATGATGATTTTTTTTAAAGTTTTTATATAGCAATTCATAAAATATTCTCGTTTTTCGTGTTAATGCTTCAATTGCAGTACTTTACGAATGCACAAAGCTTCTCTTTCCAGTATTTCAATTCGTATTTGTATTAAACTTGCTAAAGTCTCACCGACCCTTCAAGTCGTGTTGCAGCCCACTTCCAGTCATTGAACCATGAAATGAACTGGATGCCATTTTTTCACTGCTCCTTTTTGCAATACATCATAAATATAACGCAAACTGGTATACTATGTATTTTCATGTGTCAGCAATATAGCTTTTAACCAGGATGTCAAATATTGCGCAGATATATCAGTTCAAAGAATTCAAAGTTTAAATGTAGGTTTGTAAATTATCATCACTCTTCAGTTCTGTTATGCACTACACTATCAACTTCGTTTCTTAAATTTACGAAGTCATACTTCATACTATATGTACGTTGCTTACAACTCAATTAAGCATGTTAAGAATGCTATTTATGTGGATATCTATTCAGGTTTTGAGATAAGTTTACAATTGACTTTGAAAGTTGTTTGTTTTATTTCTAATCTAATATTTTATGCTTAAGATCAGTATTGCTTTTCTATTAAAATCTCATTTTGGGGCTGCTAGCATTCTGCAATTAAGTATTTTAAAGTAACAAGGGCATTACACAATTGCACTAATGCAGACTAGTTATTTATCAAATCTTTCCAAAAAAAAAATCTGCATACATTAATATATCTTTACTTGCATAACGGCAGCAATAACTATAACACAACTGTAAAAATCTTTTTACTAATCATGTTTTTCGAAAAAATTTCAATGACCTGTGAAGAAAACAGGATCTTAAATACTGTACTCGTTAATTAGCTACAGATAGATTTGCAAAATCATTCCCGAGAAAATTTAAAATAATAATTAGTTAGTTTTTAAATTATTGGCAAACAGTTAAAAAAAATATTAGCCGGTGACAACGAAATACGCAGATGTAATGCAACACGTGTTTATGTATCATGCATCATGCATTAATACTAATGCTAATGTCAGTGTATGTGAACTGTGAACATGTTATGTAGACAGAAGGAGGAAAGCAAGAGAAGTGTGAAACTTGGATCAGTATTTTTTATTCGCTTTGGTTTTTTATAACCAGCAAACTGGAATATGGGGGCTGATTCATCATCATCATTTGTGATAGCGAAAGAGAAAAGGGACCATCGGGAAAATTGGTCCATTAGTATTTTTTTCCAAGTTGGATTGATTTTCTTCACAAAACGCAATCTTTCTTGGAAAAATAACGAACGGACAATTTTTCCCGATGGTCCCTTTTCTCTTTCGCTATCACCTTTTGTGTGGTGTAGTTACTTAACTGGGGAGTGGTATACTCTATCCTCTTTCATTTCACCACTCGTTTCCTTCCCTTTTCACTTTGACTGTTCTTCACCTTGACTTGGTTTATTTGAATGCGTTTTTTGTGCATACTGCATTGAAAGTGCGTAATACACAAAAGTATGTTCCTTAATGCAACTCAATGCAGTAAAGCAGTTGAGGACAATGACCAGTGACCACGCAATTCTCATGGTGCCCCAATAGCTCTACACAATGCAGACTTTGCATTTTCAATACATTGCTTATCCTTATTGTCTTTTACCTATGGATTGTTGGAGTGACGAGTTTCTAAAAGTAGAAAACTGTATTTGTAATTGAATATCAAGTGGATAAATACTAACAAATGCAATGCTTAACATATTAGGTGTAAAAAATGTCCAGAGAAAAGTGCCTTAATAATTGGCTTGTTTTTCAGCATTGATCCTTAACCTTCCAAAATTATGAAGATGCTGCGTTACTGTCTGCCTTTGGATTTCGAGTGAATGAAATACTTTATTTTTATTACCCATATCATTTTAGTCTCCTGATCTCTCTTATTTTGGTTAGAAATTTCTCTATACATCTGCATCCTGCTTACAACAGATACAGAAATGAACTAAAGTTCTCTAAAGCTATATGACATTACTGTTTAATAGACCCCCCTTATATACCTCTTTTCTTTCCCTTTTTTCCGTAATTTATTTCTCTAAAAATTAATAGCATGCCTTTTTTCTCTACTCGCTAAATTTTTTTTGTGGAAAACCACCATTTTTTGCACATTTCTATGCACAATGCATTTTAAAACGCCTAAATATTTTAAGACGCTGGTAAATTTCCTACTTACAAAAGAAATTTCACGCTACCACCACGCAAATACTGTAATCTTGGTTTAAAATTTAAGAATTCAAAATTGCGTAATAGAAAATTAAATTTACGGTACGATTGATTTAATTCTTTTGAGAATAATATAAAATACACGTAACATACCCTTTCAATTTTGAAAAAATTGTTTCCAATTTCGAATATTCTTTTTCATTAAAGGTGAAATCTAAAAGAGCAGATTTTTTTAGCATTGAGTTCATTGGCTTAGAAAATTAAACAATTGCAGAACAATTTAACAGCCGGCCAATCAAAATCGGCATTGCGAAAAAAAGGAATCTTTGTGCGTGGTACATCATGCTGTTCAATTGGCATCCATTTTTACATAAGAAAGCACGTGCAAAATTTTTATTTCGTGGACTTAACTTGACTCAGGTACACAAGACACAAGATAAACGTTTTGTAGAGTACTATATCCTTTCACTTTGTGCCTCTTTCGTGTTGACAGAATTTTCTCTAATCGCCAAAGGCGAAATACAAAAGTGCAGCTTTTCTTCGGTCTTCAGTGCATTAGCTTCTTAAAGCAAACCCTTTTCATATCAATTTGATAGCCAACTTGTGCACAGCATACGCGCAATGTAAATACTGTGTGGCTTTTTTACTACAAATTTTCTTTTCTTTTATGTTTCTAAAAGTTTTATTTTCATTGCCTACTTCACAGTAAATAAATTGTTAATATTTTACGAATACTTTTTTATGAATATTTAGTGGAGGATCAGTATGTTTTATGTAGAATGATAGAGTTGAGATGAGAATTTTTAAAGAATGATCTCTATGGCATTACTGCTCTAATGTTTTAAACCGATAAATGGAATGTTAACAACGTATGTTAGCATGTATGTTTGTAGTTTATTATGCTGCCACATGTAAGTTTGTAAAATCTTGACGCTATGAATAGATTTTATCACACAAAAAATGAATTTGGAAATTTTATAATTTGATCAGTTATAATTAGTACAATTTTAATCATCATCATTTACACAATACAATATTTTAAACAATAAATTACAATCATTTAAGTATATTATATATATCCCTTTTATAAAATAAGGAGGAAGCGCTAGTACATTATTTTCTTAGCATTTTGATACTTAGTTAGATACACTTTAAGTACTTAAGGCAACGAAAGTTTTTTTTTACAAATTTTCATGTACGTTTAGGTTTAGCTTAAAATTCGAGTGATTTGTATGCACCGGTTACCAAGAAAACAATTAAATTGTCTTTGGAAAGAATGACTTAAACTTTAAATTTAAGCATATTATAATCCTTCAAGTTTAAGTAAATTCAAGTTCATAGAGTTTCAATACAAACATCTTGTCGCTTTTATAACTATTTAAACAACATTATTAAATTTAGTTACACTAATGACAACATTTTTTATAATTTTCCTAAATTACATATATTTTTATATATATTTTTCCTGAATGCGCTTAATCGTATTCGTAATTTAACTTATAAATTTATTTCATTGCTGACATTTTGACGATCGATAGGTAATAATAAGTTACTTTTGGAGATACTTTTTATATTGGAAACTTATTACCACGGATTTGTGAATTACCTTTTTTTCTAAATTGTACTTTATCTTTCAAAAGTTAGAGTGAAATTATTATTTTTTAATTCAGTATAACTCCGAAAATAACTCTTTAAAGATTTTCAACTTACTTCAACATCTACTAACAAAATCACTGTTAGGTTTCAAATTTCGTTTTACAGTTATATTTCACATTCATTTCGTTGACTCTAGGCAGTAACTACTTCTGACGAAAGTTAAATATTTGAATCACTTTGACTCTCAGGTTTTAAATGAATGTGTCATTTACTTTATTAAATTTCAACGCTCAAGTTTTTGAACGATTTACCAAAATTTTATTTAGCTACTGGGATTAAAAGTAATTTGATTAAATTAAAGAACGAAAAGTAATATTTTCCACTGTAAAGAAAATACTTTCGTATTCTTCCGTTCAAGGCCATGAAGATGACGAGATAAGTCGATAAGTATGAAACATCTAAATTTACGATTTATCTTAGAAATTTATTTACTAGCTTTAAAATCTCTTTTGATGTATTCTACATTTCAATGCAATACTACCCCTAAATCAATTTGAGTAGCGAACCTTATAAAGAATTTCACCTGAAATTTTAAAATAAAACATTATCACGATGATAACAAGTTACCTTTGAGGATACTTTTTATATTGTAACTTATTACACCGGATTTGTGAATTACCATTTTTTTCTAAATTGTACTTTCTGTATCTATAAATAGTGAAATTTAAATTAAGTACAATTCCGAAAATAACTCTTCAAAGATTGTCAACTCAATTCAACATCTACTAACAAAATCACTGTTAGGTTTCAAATTTCCTTTTACAGTTATATTTCACACTCATTTTGTCAACTGTAGGCAGTAACTACTTCTGACGAAAGTTAAATATTTGAATCACTTTCACTCTCAGGTTTTAAATTAATCTTCCATTTCAATTATTTAAATTCAACGCTCAAGGTTTTAAACGATTTAGCACAAATTTATTGTGTTTGTTAAGCAATTTTATTTAGGTTTTGAGAGTTAGAAACAATTTTATTAAATTGGAAAACCCAACATCATTTTTTCCGCTGTTAATGCTTTCATATTCTGCCGTTCAAGGCTACAAGGATTACGAGACAAGTTGATGTGCATGAAGCATCTAAATTGACGATTTATTTTAAAAACTATTAGCTAGGTTTAAAACCTCTTTTCATGTATTTCACATTTCAATAAATATTTCAATACATTTTTAATTTTATCATTATATAACTAGGTTAAGTTACGAGTAAATAATTTTGATGCCAATTAGGGAGTTGGTTAATTTTGACTAATCTGATAATTTATTAATCTTTAGGGTTTTTATAGATTTTCATATAATTTCAAAAAGGTTTCAAAAAATAGGTGAATACTTTAGGTACATGATGGTTGGTTAGTTTTTCATACACACTGCATTTCATACGCCAATAAGCATACATTAAACTAAAAATAAGTAGGTAAAATACAACATACTGGTTTATGCCCATTGAGCATGAACCTGATTTTAGAGAGAGAAATCTCTAGAAAATTATTGATTAAATTTAAGAGGTCAAAGCTTAGTAATTATTTAGCTTTTGAGAATTAGAAATAATTTTATTAAATTAAAGAACCCAACATCATTTTTTCCGCTGTAAATGCTTTCATATTCTGCCGTTCAAGGCTACAAGGATTACGAGACAAGTTGATGTGCATGAAACATCTAAATTGACGATTTATTTTAAAAACTATTAGCTAGGTTTAAAACCTCTTTTCATGTATTTCACATTTCAATAAATATTTCAATATATTTTTAATTTTATCATAAAAAAATTATGAGTTGTGTTAAAACAACCATAGCCGTAATAACTTACTATGCTACTCTAGTGTAGAAATCACTTTATTTTTATCTTTACCAATAAACTTCCAATTACATTATGAAAGTCCAATTCCCAAAAACTACTCTTGAAATGTTAAATGCAACTGAAATTTCTCATCATAGTTCCTATCTATTGACAATGAATGCCTAAACCAGATCTTCATACTAAAAATTGTCAATATTTCAAAGGAATCTTTGTAGAAAGCTCGCAATATTATATCCACGAAGTTTAAAAACAGCTGATAGTTGTAATCCAAAATTCCATGATTCTTAAAAACAATTCCTAAATAAACTTGCTACTGCAATGCCTTGTTCAATTCTTGACTTAAAATGGGTTCTAATATTTCAATATACATTGTACATGTGTCTGCCTCAAATAAATACTATTTAAATAACAGATAAATTTGGACTGAAATAGTACAATTATTATTCAATATGAGTCGTATCTTACAGAACAGAACAGAAATAAATGGCTGCTTGTATTAACTAACTTTAAAAAAGTTTCAACAGCAATTGTATTTCTTCATGTTCAAATGCAACTCGATAGTTACCTACATACTTTAAAAATATTAACTCTGATTCCTACAACGTCTATATTTATTGTGGAAAACGAAATGTTTACCTACTTTATGAAAAAACATTTACTCTACAGAAAAATGAGAACTGTAGAGTTCCATAATGCTAATCTTTCATCTGCATTCGTATTTTATTTTAAAATTCACAAATTACCTTACTGAAAAATATATTCTATAGATAAGTAGAGAAAGTATCAATGCTAATGTTAAATATTCAAACTAGTGCTTATTTCAATTCAAGAGTCTTACATAAAAGTGTAAGAAATGGGAACGTATCGTAATAACATGTCTTTTAAGTATTGTTGAAATTAATGGTTTTCCTACTTGAATATATGATACATTCATATTATCAATATATAGCCACTCACCCACACATACACGCACTACCACCACCAAACTAACTTATATGATACCTTGCATATGATAAAATGAAAGTAACTTTGACAACGTTTTATCTAAGGTCGTCAATTAACTATAAAATCCACAAAAGTATGAATGAAATGGAAAAATATAAACAAACACTAGATGTAATCGTGCAAGCTTTCTTGGGATTCAAATTTGATTTTACAGTTATATCTACATTATATACACTGTAAGCCTCTAACGTGTGCATTTACAATTTTTAAACTTAAATATTTCAATGCAAGTAAATTTTATCTTGATTATTAAAACGATTTTATTTTCATTCATCAATATCATTCATATGATGACAAATAAAGTTGTTTGACCTTCCATCATTTTCTTTCAACTAACTTCTGTCATTCTATCTATTCTCCGTTACTTTTATAACAGTTCACCCACACCAATTCGTAAGGGTTCAAACCTCCCCGAACGCCTTACAGCGGTAGCCTAAGTTACCATCACTATTGTTTGGTATACTATTGAACTACTATTCTTTCTGTATTACAAAAACCATGGTAACTAACATGCTATTATAGTGCACAAACAAACCAATTTTAACTACTGAATAATATCCTCGGATTTTTAATATTAAACTCTCATTTACCTTATGAGAGTCCAGTTTTCCGAAAGTTAATTCTCTTTTAAGGATCTTCATCTTCATATTTGATCATGTCGAATGATTTAAATTCCTTAATTATCCTACCGAATCATATTTTTAATAAATTAACAGAATAATTCAAAGGAATATTTGGGGAAAAACATGCATTCTTTTCTCCACAATACACTAATGTTTAAAACCAGTTGGTTTTTAAAAATCAGAAAATCCATCACCTTTTTAACAATTCTCAAGTAAGCTTTGGTGTTGCAATGACTCGTTCAATTTTGAACAAAAGCTGTCCTTGTAATTGAATATGAACGTTTCTTTGTCGATCAAAAACTGCCTAAATAACAGATAAACTCTGGATTCAAATAGTGCAATGTTTTTTATAAGGCTCGTAGCAAACATGTAAACATGGCATCTTAACAGTGAATGTATTATGTATATTCAAGAAAATGTGCGGAACCGCTTCAACTATAAAAATTAAGTAATTTCATTTATCTGACTTCAAATATCATTGACCGACTAAATCAAAATTAGTCAGTTTCCAAAATATATTGGAGTTAAAAAAATTAATCTAGTTCACTCCCAACCAATCCCAGAAAATCCTAAATTGAGTCATGCATAATAATTTTGAGCTATAATTCATAATTCTAAATTCGTTCATTTTTTTCCTTTTTTTAAATGTAAAAACTTCGTCTTTAAAATATGTTCGTGTTTTAGAGTAAGCAAAAATAAAAGGGTGCACATACAAATATGTAAGCTTACTGAATTGGTTTAGAACACTCTATCGATCTTTTCTAATAAACTCTTCATTACGTTATGGAAGTTGAGGCTAGTTCCTAAATATTACTTTGTCAACGTTAAATATAGCTGGTATTTTATCATGCAGTTATCTACCAAACGTATATACCTTTTAATTTTATTGCTTGTTTGCACCACCAAAAATGAATTTTAAATGATTTACATAATATCTCTACGCGATCAGTATTGGTAAAAGTTTACAGATTATTTCAAACAAAAATTGGAGACACCTTAAAATTAAATTGCACAATTCACAAAAGTTTCAACCGAAGTGGTTTTTTTAGTTGAAAGTTTTCAAAATACATCCCTACTCCTGAAAAAGTTCTGAAAATTACAACTATGGCAGCATTGTCTTTATCTGCAATCTTTTGCTAATATAAATCACCAAATCAAAAAGGGCATCAAATAACAAATCTCTTCGTGTGCAAATAAACTCAATAGGTACCTGCATGCTTCAAAAATACTAACTGCAGTATTTAACTATATAAAAACGTCAACAGTATTTACATTTACTGTTTAAAAAGTGACATGCTAACCTACTTTAAGAAAAAAAACTTTGGTTTTAATGAAAAACGCGCACTGGAGCATTCCATTATGCTAATCGTTTATCTGCCCTAACATTTGTTTTTAAAAGTTCCAAATTACTTCCTAATCAACTTTATTCTATCGATAAGTAGAAAAAGTATCAGTGCAATATTTTACCATAACAACAATAACTATATTTAATCTTTTGGAATAACGGACTGACTTGCACCATTTTACTTCTACTGAGCAAGACTTATCCACTAAACACAATGATTGCACTATTTATAAGTCATCGTTATGCTAACACCATCTAATTTTGATCTAACTTCAACGACTACTGGTAAAAATACTACATCAGTAATAAATTAACGATTAACTTTGCCCATTTAAATATCATGTAGCTTAATATGCTAGTGTGACGCGTGGTTCAAGCATTATCACAGTAACTATGATGATGAGCGTTTGCAAGATTGTATTGATTGTAAAATAAAGAAATCGGCAGTTAGTCGCAAATATCAGAGCACAACACTCCTTCCTCATCTTTCTTTATTATTATTTTCTACCCATACTGATTTCATCCCGGGTTTAGACTAACCGCAGCGGTAGCCACACCTACCATCACTCTATTGGTCTTTCTGTCTATTGGTTCCATGTATTATGATTTTGTTTGGATTTATTCCGTGTTCTTATTGTTAGATCAATTAGTGATAATGTATTTTATTATCTACCTGAAATGTAATGAAACACGTTAATAAAGACTAAATTACTAAATTACTAAAATTACTAATTCTAGATAATTAGTTTGAAAATACGCTTCTGTTAACGTACTATCAAAATACAAAAATTGTCCCAAAATTATTGGTTTTAGTAGTGTTTTATTCTATCGACTCTTAAGCTTCATAACTTTTTGCAGTGCATTTATATGATTCGCTTCACCAAAATAACTACATTTCTTATTTCAGCCGTTTGTACCGATATATTGGATCGCCACTCTTTAAAAACAGTTAGCATTTAAGGAAAGCTAACCTTCAAAATATGTAAATACTTGTTTGAAAGTACCCTACTGTCAGTTTAGGAAATCTACCATTTGCCCAATTGAACAATATCATTTAAATACAACCTGTCAACCTGCCGTAGATGTTTTTTATATTAGTACGAAATCGACATCTTAGAAATGCACTATACCAACCGTACGAATTTTTGGGACTTCAAGTCACTTCCAATCAAGAATATATATATTCAAAGAATCATTATTAATTCCCTTCAAAGTAGAATAAATTAACTGCCAACTACATTTTGGCAATGAATAGAAAATTTCAAGTTGTAGAACGAAATAATGGAATGCAATACTTAAGCATCTCACAAACACGAATAATAAATTCTGAAGATCCTAAACAAACGTATGTTGTTTTTAGGTCTAAATGCAATTAAGATAACCGCATATCAATTATTATATACGCATACTAAATATATCCCTCTTTTTGCTGAACTTAAATACTTTTAAGTTGATTTTTTTGCAATGAACTGCCCGGTACATTCTGACAGTTGCCTGTTCAAGTCTAAAAATATAACTGTTAAATTTTAATTTACGTTTACTACCTTTCAATGCTTTACCATTTTCCCCTAATTTTTCAAACCTCTGCTTTGATTTATACTTGATGTATACTCTGCTATTAAAGTATCGTTTTGCCTATTTACACTAACCAACCTTACACTTCCGTTAACGACGACCTTGGTTGTTGATTAAAAAGCTTGCTGCTGACCACCACAATATAACCTTGAATCCTGCCTGAAAAATAAATAAAAAAGGTTTAAAAAAGGTAAAATGACCTTTTAAAATTTTAAATAGCTAGCCTTTGATCACAAAAACCTAAGACCCACCATAAATCTCCAAATAATGTGGTGTTTGCTCACCTTATAAGTTTGAAGCATACCAACAAGTCGTCAGAAAATCCAGATGCCTTCATTCATCGCTTCTAGCTGGTTGCACCAAGTTCACTGACCACCTCCCACGCATCCATAGTATCCATTCTTCTACGGCATATGCTAGTCCTCCGAAATGGAGTTCCAAATAGGCCAACTATTTAATTTTTAAATAAAACAACACTCAGTATACACACTTTGTTTTTTTAGTTATTTTATACATTTATGTCCAGATATGTCGAAAAACGCATCTACACACCTGGTAATTCATTAAATGGAGTTTCCTAGTTTTTCCATATTCCATACTACACATCCAATATGGTATTGTTTTCTACCTGAAATAAAATAAATCAAAACCTTGTCAGTGTTAAAACTTATCTGAAATTAAAAACCCATTGGACGCACATCAACAATATTATATTTTTTAATTAATTAACTTCTTACTTCCCACTAGATACACATTTGATGAACTTCCAAAAGAATCCAAATGTATTCATTTGCTACCAAAGTTGGTATAGCTTGTGCTCAGCTGCAAACATTATCAAGTCCATTGACCACCCACGAATTATAGAATCCATACGCATCAGATCTTACGAAACCCCTAAAATAATAGACAAAATTTATTTTAATTTGTAATCTTTAAATCAAAAACTTTTTAACTATTTAATAAGTAAGTGTTAAAATACCTTGAAGCAAATTAAGCACTTTTTTAAAACTTGTTTTATTTACCTTGTAGCACCTCGGTTATTAAACTTTTGCTCGATACTCCAGTTTTTTACACTTTTTCCTGAAATGAAGCACGTTTAAAACTTACAGTATTTTTTATATTTTAAGTAACTTAACTAAAAGATAAGATAGACTGTGTGGACCTTTACGTAAAATAAGTTCCCCGTAGCACCTCATTATGGCGCACCTAGTCAGCCAACCGTATTCTCTTGAAAAACAATACGACAAATTGCCTTACGTACCAGTATTGCAAAAAAAATGCTAAATATATACCTATATATACATACCTAGGTATGTACACTCTACTTTTTGACGAGATGGGCCATGTATATCCTATTTCTTTGTAAATGTTACCAAATTTGTCAAGCATATAGGCATCCCTTCAATGCTAAATTGCGCAAGAAGATAAAGAAGTGCTTAGTCATCTGACAGAGCAAATTGCTTACACAATAGTTTAAAGGAAAAGCTAAAGATGTCAACGTTAGCGATTTTGCTAAAGATTTTTTATTCTCTGAATACAAGCTTGTGTACCAGTTAGATACTGAGTTATTGTGCATTTTTTTATTTTAGAGCTCTTTGCACACGTTTATACGCACATCATCTTCATCTAACAACAAGTCATTGAGTTACTTAGGATGTTTGGGGATTGTGCAGTTCAAGTTTTGCCCTTACAATTTTGGTTGGGGCTGTGCAGAAAAAGGGGAGAGATTCATGGTTTTTAAAGCACTACAACAAGTGCACTCACATATATTATTATCTATTATCTAACCTTGAGGGTTGACTTTGTGCAAAATTCTTAGGAAAATTTTACATCTTGGCATGTCATAAAATTGGAAACATCGCTGAATTTCCATCTAAATACGTACATACATATAACTCACATCCAAAGGCATAGAACAACCCATCCACATTCTGAAAACAGAATAATAATATCATGTGTAAAGATTACATTAGTCTACAACCAGTTGGACAAAGGATTCAAAGGAAGCTTTCAGCATATTACATCATGCTGCTAATTTGGCAACCATTTTCCATCAGAGTGCACGCGCAAATTTTTTTTTTCATTCGTGTCCTCTTCACTTAACCTGACTGTCAGGTAAAATACATGGAAAACGCTTTGTGAAGCACAATATCCTTCCACTTTTGAAAATTTTTGTGCCTCTTTGGTTTCCGATCAAATATACTATATTTACTCAAGGTGAAATGCAAAAAATGAAACAGATTTTCTTCAGCTTTGCATTTCATTGGACAGGTAAAGTAGAAACGTTGCACATTAATTTAACAGCCAGCCAATCAAAAACGGTATTACGAAAAAAAAAAACAGTATCAGTCGTGTTTGTACATTGAATGTAGTATTTAATATGATGTATACATACACATATATGTAAGTGTATATGTATGCATGCCGTGTTAGACTCATTGTCATTCCATTTGATAACACACGAAGAATGACGCTTCGTAAAACCAAAGCTTCATATAATAATTCGCATTCGCAAAAAAAATTGTACCTCTTTGGATAAATTATGTGTTGCTTTTCCTTTACAATATTTAAAATCTTTTATTCGTTGGTATTTTGATTTAATTACCTGTTTCACAAAAAAAATGAATTCGTAAAATATTAAATTAACTTAAAAAATATTGATGATCTTTAATCTTAAGCATTTTTTTATCAAAACTATATTTGGTTTATACGCATCTCAGAAAATTTCATTTTGGACTTTCCCAATGCATATGTCACAGTATTAAGCGTACATACAACATAAGGCAACAAGTGTGAAAAGTACGAGAGGAAAAAAAGAGAATGTGAAATACGTGTAGCAAGCTGAACAAGTACAACGAACAAACACAAAGAAAAAGCCTCAGTGAAATCTTTCTTATGCTTGCGTTATTAGTATATGTACATATATGACATATATTCTTTATGCTTATATATATTTGTTGGTATGACGCTCTTTTGTTCTGCAAGGCCAAATATTTTTGTGACTTGCGCTTCAGATTTTGGATGGAGTATACAAGAAAAAGGGGGAGATATTCATGGTTTAATGCTAAAGCTTTAACATATTATCCATATTTTGACGACGAACCCATCGTCAGTACAACAAGAGCGTTTCAGGGCTTGTCATGTCATAAAACTGGAAATAGAATCTCCTTATTTTTCAATATGCAGACATGCCAATAACTCCAAAAACAAAGAAGACTCTTTTGCGTTGCTCAGCTTAACTTACTATGATTACTGAAAACAACAAAATTCCAAGAACAGAGTACTGAATTTGTGTGAAGTGAGAACATAAAAAAAATCGGCTTCACTAAAACAGCAGAACAAATAATGCTTTATGTTTAGTTATCCATACACAGCTTTATAAAAAACATGAGATTATGAAATCGCTGATTTAGCATTTTTAGTGACAAGTTTGCAAAAAAAATATTGTCTTCATCTCTTGTAAATAGAATGCAGATGAAAATAAGTGCAGATGGATTATGAAATTTATGAGAAGCAAGTGGATATTTGGTGCCTTCAATAATATGGAGCAAGAATATGTACATACCTACGCACATGATATAGCGCATTTTTCTTCTCTTTCTTTCTAATCTGTTGCTTGTACTGTTATTCTGATAGCCAAGAAAAAATCAAGTTATTGTAATGATCATTTATCAGCTATTTAACAAAATTGCCCACAATTATCCTTATCATCAATGTCATCATTATTCAGAGTGGGCCCTGGGTTTATTCTGGGCTCTAAAACCCCCATAAAACCCATGGGTTTTTTGTCCCCAGCCCACCCT
>JAQFZH010002518.1:0-16323 GCA_034695485.1 Entomobrya nivalis | reverse complement strand
TTACGTGTCTATATAGACACGTAGAGGCCATTTTTCACGTGTCTATATAGACACGTAGCGTGTCTAAATAGACACGTAGCGTGTCTATATAGACACGTGGGACTGGACTGTAATGTAGTTCACTGAATAGTCATATAAATTGCATGAGTTATACTTTTACTGCTGTAATTATTATCATCATTCTCATAATCAAAAAGGCATTTTCTTTCATTTACTGACTGACTATTCACTGCTCATCAAAATACAGTCAATTTAAATATTTTGTAAATAATCTATTACAGTTCCCGGAATATTAATGTACTGTAATTTTGTGTAAGCGTATGTATGCCTTATTTTGATTCTTTACCTTTGGTACTGTAATTTGCAGCACCTGATACTTTCCATTTCTTCTTCTTCTTTTTTAATTCGTTATACGAAAACGACTGCTCTTCACGTAACACTCAACAATAAAACTTTGGCAGCCATTATTCTAGTGCGTAAGACATCTACTCACACATAATAACGTACCTATCATCCTTATCCTTATTAAGATAAGTATGTAATAGAAAAAAAATTATTTTCAACCCATCAAAATATAATCATCCATTTTCTTGATCATATCTTGTTTGAAAGAAGTTAAAGTGAAAGTTTTGGCTATAATATACAATGAATATACTTGAAAAGATGAAGTATGCATTGTATGTGTATACTCATTGTAGATGCGATGATAAAACAATATTTTGTGGTTAACTTGCTGATGGTAAAATAGTCAAGAGGTCGTTTATGAACCATCTTCATTCTTTTCTGTAACAATCCAAAATGAATTGTTTGCTGCTGATTTTGGTTTGCTGTTGGGGTGTAAAAAGGACTAAACCAAACCACTAATACGCACACACACAAAGTAAGAGACCTTCGATGTTTTTTTTTGTCTTCTTACACAATGTACGCATAAATGGTAGTCTTCTACCCACCTTTAAAACTATTATTGACACCCACATGCAAATTTCGGTTTCATCTTTCAAGCAAGAATCTTCCTTCCTTTAATCGAACTACAACTTGTGTATTTTGACTGTTTAAGTCTAGTTGCTGAAATACTAGACATGAAATGCCGTATCTTCGCTAAATATAGATGGTATATTAAACAGAGATGTTCTCACGTTGCCTAATTGCCAAGAAATTGGTCTTTAATGTTTTTACAACTTAACTATTGATAAATGAGCACCTTAACAATCATCATCGTGAGTAACCCGAAATTCGTAGAAAGGGAATCCAACTTTCCATTTTTTAGTATTTTTATAGATTTCATGGGCACACGACACTGTTGAAATTGAATGCTGACACATGTTCATGGGCTGACTTTGATCTTCAGAGCACTGAAATTAGTATATATGTAGGAATTGAACCTTTCGAGAAAATACGGCACACATAAAGTGTTGTCAATCTTTTTCTGTAGAATGATCCATAAAATTTGAAGGTAATAAATTAAATTCTGCAAAGGTGATACAAAAAATATATTTAGCATTACAAAAACTGTTGGTAATATCATAAAATAATCACACTTTGCAAATAAATTCTTGCTCATAAAGTAACTTTTCATTTTACGAATATCCCCTTAAAAACTTTAACAAGAATTCTGATTAGTCATCATTATCTTCTTTTTTTAACACAAAGGTTGGAATCTGACCTTTTGTTTTTCTTTAAATTGGAGCCGCACCCGCATCGTTACCTTGCTTTTCTTAAGATAAAAAAATGAAATTATAATGAAAAGTAGGATTAGCGACGTTTGTTACTTTTAAAATCTCTCTTGCTTTACTATTCCTTCTTTTTTATGTACACACATTATTGTTCGCCGACGTTTCGCTGACATGAAACAGCAACGGCATTGTTGATAAGTGTAAAGATTCGCAGGGCGATAATGATCCTTCTCTAACCATTCAGGCTGCAAAAAATCAATAGAAAACGAACAAACTATGCCAGCCAAAAAATGACTCGTAAAAAATGTTCATTTTGCACTTTGCTGTGTGCAGTGCACTCAAATCATTCAATCAATAAGGAAATCTTTTAATATCTCCAAGTCTGCCTTTTCGTTCACAGCTTTGTTGTGACGCTGCATAAAATCTAGAGAATATTTTTATTAGCAAATTAAACGTTCAATCTTCCTTTTTGACATATGCATCGACGCGATCATTGCCTGTGCTCAAAAGAGTGATTATCTGTTACGATGACTTTTCCCTGTAGCATCAATATCATCATCATCGTGTTAAGGGCAGTGGCAATTTGACAATCCCAGCATCACAAAAGATAAAAAAAACGAGCACTTAGACAGGTGTATTGGAAAAGGAAATAGTACGTGCATTTTTTTATTTGTACCACAAAATTGCCTTTGCCATTACCACCATTATCATGTAGTTATGAATGATAAAAAGCCATTTAATACGCACATCTTATTATCATCACATATCACAGCTCAGCATGGCTTTGGCTTTAAGATGAATACATTTGTTTGTACGTGTCCTGCTTTATCAAGATGAGCGTAGCTCCCGTCTACATTGGCCTGTTGTGACGATCATCGCTTCAAGCGGACGCAATTGATAAGATTTTTTTCTCCTTCTTCAGGCAAGTTGTAATAGTTTGTACTAACAATTTTACAACTGAAAAAGATGCGACGACGATCCCGTTAGATGAACCTAACAATAAGACAACATCCAACAGCAGCAACAGCACCCAAGTGCATACATTTTTTCAATAACAACTTAATGTAGTGCCCAACAATTCTGACTGACTGACCAAGTTTTCCTTTTGCCGATTGAGCTGAGAGATAGCCCATGCAGATAGGTAAAATAAAATCGATGGCACTATTTCTTCTTACTTTGTTGATGTTGCGATGTGGTAAAAGCAGGTGAGTATTGTTGTAAAATGTGAAAGATGACGATACAAAGTTTAAAAGAATGTAATTCATCCTAATATGTTAAATGCCTGCAATTTTCGTTGTAGCCCAAATATTATTATACCTACATGCAACATATTTATCTGCCTGCATTAATACATGCATACAGTCAAGATGATTTCGCGTAAACACACCTAAAAAATTTGTGAAAATTTAAGAATCCGGTTTATTGACTTAAGAATATTATACAAAACACGCAAACGTGTTTGATCATTCTCTTGCCAGTAATAAGCATGATTAGTTATATTATGAAACTTACTCTTTTTGCAAAAGCCAAGTAAAGGGCTGTACTTTAATACGATAAATAAAATTTAAATGCTAATTCTTTTTGCATGCCTAACTAAAAAATATATAGGTACTTGTTGTATGAAA
Organism: Entomobrya nivalis; assembly: GCA_034695485.1. Classification (NCBI taxonomy): domain Eukaryota; kingdom Metazoa; phylum Arthropoda; class Collembola; order Entomobryomorpha; family Entomobryidae; genus Entomobrya; species Entomobrya nivalis. Next base: position 13,025 of record JAQFZH010002518.1, on the reverse strand, counting down.
AGATACGCAAATATTAACAGTAACAATAAGGACAGTACAGTATGACGGTTATGAGTTATTGTTATGATGATCATGATCTGATGATACGAGGGTACTACTACGATCAGTCAGAAGAATCTGTAGGCTACTAAACGTCCTAAGAGTGAAATGAAGTGCACAACTGACTTACAATTACAATAGTTGATAGCACTATTGCATTAAACTGCATACTATAATGATAATGATTGTTCTTTTGCCTGCAATTTGCAGTTCTTCTGCATAGCAATGGTACACCAGAGGAATGGTGGCACTGGTGGTCTGGTTGGTATAATCTTACACACACATGAAAATTAATGCTTGTGACTGCTGCTGGCAGAATAACAAAGTTAATCTTTTAAAAGGTCATAAAAACTAAACACAGGCATTTTCCATGATTACTCTTGCCATAAAAATAATGCCAGCGAATAAAGTACAAAACAGTGCCACAGATACAAAATATGAATATAATATGTACAAGGTTGGTCGTGGTCTGGATGGATTTCTTTGAATGCTCTTTTTATGTTCGTTTTGATACAGAAGTTCGTTTCATCATTCTATCAACCACGTTGCAGTTTTTTGTAATTATTGTGGAGTTGATGTTCCTTTCCTTGACGAAGAAAAAATGAGAACTGTGCAAATCACAACATTTAGCCATATAACGCGTTAATGTCTTCATCAAAATAGTTTTTGTCCATTTAAAGCTCGTTTGTTTTCATTTTATTGTGCAAACCATGAAATATAACCGACTTGTTGGCAGTTGGTCATGTATGTCTTGTAAAGTAAATACTAGGAATTTGCAGCTGAAATTTTTATGTGAGTTTTATTCGCAAGATGGGTGTTCGCAATTAATATTTTTTTTACCGGAAGAAGGGATATGAAGAATTGTATATATGGGCATAGGGTACATATTTTACCAGCATGAAACATTTAAATGATTGTAATATATGTATGCAAATTATACTCTCAACTCAAACCATCTTTCAAATACTTGCAAGACAACATATACCACGTCAGACAGAAGCCAGCAGGTCAAGAGTTTAAAAACCTGGGGAGCTACATGTGGCAATGCTCTACACTGTGTTGCTACAAATTTTTGGCTTCCGTGACTGTTCAACCCTCCTGCACTTGCAATTGAACAGTCTTAAAAAAATTCCGTCTGGATGTCTTGGCTTCAGAGAAGAATTAATGATTGTGCACAGGAACACAGTTTTCCCGTCTCTGTGTGTACGCTGTAAAAGTTTTAAACCACACAACCACATAACAAACGGGAAAAGACTACTTTTTCTAATATAGCATGTAGTCAGTTGCACATCATTATGGAACAAATCACAGAATACATATAGAAGCTTTCCTTTTACACTTTAACCATTCTATATTTTTGGGATGCATGTCGACTACGTGTATCTGCTTTCCCACAACAAGAGAATGCATTTTGGAACACACTTACATTGAGGAAATTCTTCGATTGAGAGTTAGCAAGAAACAGAAATTCATTAGACCAGCGACACCGACATAGTCACGAAACCAAGTTGTCCGTGCCAAAAAGTTGAGTATTAATTCAGTAGGGATTTTTTTGGTGACTCAAACTCTTCGAAAATGTTCCCAAAATTATTAGATCCTCTTGTTTGCATGCACTTTATATGAGATAACTTGTAGTATTATTTCCCTGATACACTATAATTACGAAAACAGCCGAACATTTTAAAACAAAAATATCTTTCAGAAAGTAAAGCTGAAAAACTGAATCACACAAAGAGGACCAGACTGCAGCCATCGAACTTAACGTTGATAAAGTACACATGAATCCACCGGCATTCGGGTACATTTTTTACACTTTTGTAATCAAATCAAGGTGGCCTTTTACTTTTAGCCAGTGTAGTGCAAATACACGTTCATATAATGTGTTTCATGAGTATGACTAATCGGTCACCATAACTTATCAAACCCACGAAATTATCGGCACTACACGCATTTTTATGCTGAAACGCAATTTGCACCTTGCATCAATCCAAAAATGATAAGTGACAACCACAGGTGGTCATAATATTTACCTTTGGTATGTCATAATCCATACATTTACATTTACGTTTCATGATATGGTACGTAGGTACATTACATACCACTTGTACACATAACATTTTTATACATGGCTGGAAACTGGAAACGCATCAACGCATGGCTTGTCACTTTTGGACCAATACTAACTAGACAAGCAGTTCACTTGCTTCTTCCTCAAATGTCTGCCAATAACAGACCAAATTGCTTAATAAGTTTATCTTGTGGTCATTAATACTTCACGACGTCATCGAAAACATTGACATTACCAAAACCACCAGCCTTACAAGGAAAATGACAACTATTGAACATGATCGCTTACAAAAGCAGCAAAACAGCAAAAAGTATTTAATTCACGTAAAAGATATGAATTCTATGAAGAAAAAAAAAATTATTACCTTCTCCTTGGCCCTTCCCACGGACCTTTGGAAGGTTTTTCCTATTTTAGAGTCCACCATCGTTGACATCCCTCCTTTAGTCTCGCTCTCCGTGGTCGACGTTTTGACGGCTTTATCGGTACAACTGTTTCCCTTCAAAAAATGTCTGCTAACACTGCAGACTGGAATTACAAAAGACGTAAAAAATAACGCACTCGTTCGCACAAAACTACGCGATTTGATTTAGTTTCCTTTGCAAACCAAAAGGAAACTTTTATCACGCAAACCGCTAGATAAAAAACAGGTATCAAGAAAATAGTAGATATTTTCTTGCTCGATAGGAAATATTGGTGAAATACAAAAAAACTGTGTGAATGATATATTATGAACTCTATAATTATTTTCGTAGGGATTTTTTTTTCTTTCTTTTCTATCCTCAGAAATCACGCTCGTCGCAGGTATTAAAAACACTTAACTCACTTGACTATTTAAAAACTACCTTTCTCGTATGAAAATACAAAAAGAAAAATTGACTATATTGTAACAAGATAGACGGAATATTTTGGAAAATTTCACAGGGGACGTGAGCACTGCATAGCATAAGTAGGTAAAATGCACGTTACATGTTACTTCCAAAACTTATCGTTCCACCGGGTTCTATTTCTGAACATCAACTTGACTGAGGTAGCCGTTTTCTGTGTTCAATTTACAGAGAGCTATAAATACTATTTTATTGAATACAAAATAGAATCTCGCAACTCGCAACTTTGCAAAAAGGCTTCCTAGAAAAATACAAATCTCATATTCGCCAGTATTGCAAATTGCAGCAGTAGCACGCAACGCAACGCGCACACTTAAAAAAATCAGAGACTCTTTTCCTTACATTTCCACAATTATGCATGGAATGGAAAGTCTCCTCTGTACATTCATATATATTTTATTTATATGTGGATTAGTGTGTAGTTTTTACGTGTGAGTATTTTCCCTAAATTTTTCTTTGAATATGTATACCTGTATGTTTGCCTACATTTATAAAAAAATGTAGTTTGAATGTAAAATACTTACTTATTTTTTAGGGATTTCAAAACTATAATACTATAATTTGGTGGAGAGGAGTACTGTGTCAGTGTAATTTATTTTTTTACGAAGCTAAGTTCGTAGACAATTGCTTAGTGCTTAAATTTTCCACAGCCAATACAACAGCTGAAAAAGAGGAAAAACATAGATCACATCGGACGGAAAGGAAGGTAAAGACTGACTGACTCAAATCACTGCAACTCTGCCAATTTTTTTCTCTGCTGAACTCCTTTTTTTTCTGTACACTTACTTTACTACTCAAACAACTTTTTAGACCTTGCTTTTGTACATGATTGTAATGATGATGATCATCATAATATTATGCATGCTGATCTGATACTGTGTACAGATAAAATGTGTACAAAGCTGTGTGTAAAATAACAGTGGCTGATCTGTTGCTGCTGTGCTGAAAAATGATGTGATATCTGTATTCAATTTTTACTTCTCTGTCTCTCTATAAGATTCTCATCATCAACAACATATAACACACTCTACCGACCGACTACCATGTCTGTAGCTCTGGTAGTGTGAGAGAAGTCAGTTCTCTTCAGAATCTGTTTTTGCGTTTTACTTACAACAGAATATCATCATATGAGACACAAAAATTATATGGAGAGAACTCATCATCATATCTCCATTCAACTTTGTATTGTATCCTCTGACTTACGAACGATTATGATGTATGTAAGCTATATGTATATATTATGGGGCATTTAAAAACACGATGTATTAATAGGAACAGTGCAATGTTGGGAGTTGGGATGATGATGATGATGAGCCACATAATCTGCATTCTACATGTACTCATACCATACCTAAGTCATCCTATGTAGTCAGCGAAAATATTAATAGAAATATGAGTATGTTATGTTATGTTCGTTTGTAAATATTATTATCATCCCCATGAAAATGTTCATACACGAGCGCATTCACACTTAAACACAAAAGAAGAAAAAATCATATTCATATTATGAAGAATTTACCTGCATATTATTTACCAAACGTATTCATGCATTTCCCCAAACAATTCTCCTAATTGTGTATCACCGTCTGCATATTACTTTGTCATGATAATTGACCATACCACACACTAAAAGCAATAGTTCAAAAAAATAAAATAAATCCCTAATGATTTTGTTTACGTATTCAATATTTAAAAGTGCACAAGCCTTTTCACAGGTTAATTATGCGTTTATTATGTTGTATGTGTATGGCTGTTTTGTATGCAATATTTTATACGATTGGTAGCGATCGTGAGGTTTCCATTTTCCAAATTTTATAAAATCGCATAAACTCTTTGGAAAAAGTGTGTACTTCTAATATCAATTTACGAACTAATGATGCTCACTTTCTGTATCTGTATAGTTTAGCGTGAAGTCACCCGATTTACTCTTGGGATTGAAATTCTTTCCGTCTTGCTTACAAACTTTCAAGAAAACTGTGGAAAGTCAAAGTGAAGGAAAAATGAGAAGACGGAAAAGCATGATCACATCATGTACAACTCAGCGTGCTTAAGTTATAAGTTTACTGAATAAACCAAACCAAGAAGACTTATGAATCTCATCATGATGTAACTAAGTTAGTTATGCTAACGTATATTGAGTTGCAAGATGGAAATACAAAGTAGTACGTCAGATTTGCAGTCAAATATCAGTGACATACACAAGTGCATATATACTACTTTTCCATGTTATAATTTGTAGGTGAAGTATAAAAAAGGAAAAGAATTAATTTAGGAAAATTTAAAATACAAATGCAAATATTTTAATTTACTCACACAACGGCACAACACAAATTAAGAAATTGTATGACCTATTATAATGCATAATTTACAAAACGTCAAAAACGGAAACAGGTTATTATGCATTTATTGTAAAGAAAGTAGACAAAAATGTGGCTGGTTAACTTTCTTTGTCTCACTTTTTTCATTGTTTAGGAAATTTGTACAAACTGTATTGTTCGCACCTGCATGATAACTTAAATTTTCATCAGCTTCTTTGTTTGTTTTAATTTGTGAAACAGATTCTTTCTTTTTTTTGAAAAGGGGGAAGAACTTTGAGAGTTGAGGTCCCAAACTTGTTAACGTTATTAAAGGATCATCTACAATATTTAATTAGCAATAGAATAAAACAATTATGAAGACCCGACTTGAAGAATGGTAATCAATCAGTTTCACCTTGGTTGATTAATCAATTAAGTTTTAACTATCAGGTAATTAAATTTATTTGTGCGTGTGTGTTATTAATCAACCAAGAAAAAAACGTGCTGAGTCAATAAAAACTTTGGCGATGCTGAATGCGAGGGCTGAGCTTAATTTCAGGTTTACGATCTGCATTTTTTTAGTCAATTTGAAGTTGAAGGACATTTTTTGCATTGTGCTGTATGATCAAATCAAATTATCATAGTACAATACTTGCTTTTGTTTAAAATAATATTTTAAATACCTAACCTACTCTTTAAAATGTATGTGGACTAATCGATTGAATCAGTGTTCTTGAGCTTTTAAAACCATGCTTCATTTTGCTAAATTAATTTTAAATTAAATTATAGCGTCATAAAATTATTAGCAAAAAAACAAAGAAAAAATCTTGATTTTATTGTCCCTATTTGTCCAAGATAGATCGTAGAGGTATACATTTCAGTCTAGTTAGTCTAGTACAGTGTTATGGCTTGCTTTATGGTATTTTTTGGATTTCACAATAATTTTGCAGAATTGCCAAAATGAACAAAGGCCAAGGAGCACATCATCATATCATCACACTTGGCTTTCAAGAGTTTCAAGTTGCAAGTAAACGCTTAGCTTTGCAAAGCATTAAAGCGTGTAAACAATGTGAGCACATGGGTTTGTTATGTTGGAATGTGTTCCGCGGCAAAGCACATTGGCCATCTGTTTATCACATGAAGTGACTTTTCTTCTACAGCTCTTTACATTTCGAGAATTCCACGTGAGTAAATGTGCAAGCAAACAAGCTGATGCTTTTAAATAGCATGAAAATTAAACCAAATAGGTGTTTAATGTAATTTAACAACTGTAATTTCCGGATTTCACATATTTGAACGTGGGAACGGATCTTTGCATGTTGTATTCTTTCCGGTGCAGTGATGCTACATGTGATTCATTCAACATAACAACACACACAAGGGAAACTTGGTTTTGTGTAAAATTTGTGGCTAACTAGTAGTTAGTAATTAGTAATTTTCAATGAAACACATTCCAAAATGTCGTACAGTGCTCAAATACCGGGTTCCTTGCATTTTACAAAGTATGAATTCCCGGAAAATCAAATGCCGTCGGCTGGCACTGCAGTGCAACAGTCGTGCTATTCTTTTATTGACAAAATTTCGGGTTTAACCAACCCAGTGAGCTTGCAACATGATGTTATGTATGCAAATGCATTTGCAGCAATTATTGATCGAAATGATTTGTGTGAGAATGACACGCCATTGGCGTTAGGCTGTGTAGGTCATCGAATTGACAAGGAATTCCCATTGGAGTCAAAAACACAAATGCCTTTACCTTTGGTAATGTACCCGACAAAAACTGACGGAAACAAGCTGGATGAGGTGGACATGTGTGCTAAACCAGTTTTAAACTGGGAAGCGTATATAAATGATGTAAAGACTCCTCAAGGGACATTAACATTGGCTAGAAGTAACTGTAATGGAAGGTACTTAATGTATTCTGTTTTCGTCGTTACTTTTACTGCTCATTTGCTACACGGAATTATCATATCATATCAATTCATTAAATGTATGCACTTTTCTAACATAAACAGGAACAGGAGCCAAGTGACATCTGAGCATGGGCCACAAGACTCACAACAGACACTGGACTTTGATCTTGATACAATCCTTGAGGAGTCACTTGAAAGTAGTCAGCCTGTCACGAAGCGATCCAGAACTGATCCTCCTGAACTACCTGTAAATTATGACAATGTGGATGAAGGAGATGAAATTCTGGAGCAAAGTGATTGTGAAATAGAGGATGATGAAATATCGGTGGTGCACCATAGTAGCTTATCCAACACCAATCTTAAAAGCAAAAATAAAGATGCAACAATGAAATGTAAAAAGCGAACAAAAAAACTAATGCTAGCGGAGAAATTGGAGCAAAAGTCTCCCAAAAAACAGGAGGAAACTGAACACTCAAATCTCATGAAACTTGGAAAAATCAAGATTCCAGTTGCAAAGCCGAAGAATGGAGAAACCCCAAATTCTTTCTCTGCTGATCAACCTGAAAAGGATAAATTGACATATTTGCTGTATAGAAAACTTAAACATCAACCAAAGTTGAGAATCGAGGGTACTTGGAACCATTTGTACGGAGGTTTTGCAGGTGCTTGCTGCTTTTTGAAAACTGGAGCCTCCAGAAATCTCAATCTATTTGTAGGAAAAGGATCTCAACTGCGTAAGTTTCCTAAACTTAACTACTATGTTTTTTTAATTAAAAGCAAACACTTTTAAAATGTTTATTATACTTGACTGATTTGTTGTGCTTCCAGGATCTGTAAAATTAGACAATGCAAGTTCATCATCAATATTTTCTTACAAAGTTGATGCAATTTGGGAGGAAGATGACATGCCCGTGAAACTTCCAGAGTATACTACCCGTGATCCCTTTGATGAGCTCATTTTCCAATTAGTCCCTAATGAATACTACCAGTTGTTGGGAGTAAGAAGAGGAAGAAGCATTCAAATCTGTAGTACTGAAGATGAAGTTCCACTTTTTCTAGAATCAATTCCTAACCTATTTTACGGGACAAAGGATTATTTTGACAAGTTTGGCGTTCAAAAGAAGCCTTGTTCACAGAATCCATTCCTTTGTGGATTCGATTTTAATCCAACTTTCGGCACAGAAGTCATCACGATTGATGAGAATGGAGTTGTACGAGTTTGCGATTTTAATCAACGGTATAAAAAGTTATATTTTAATTTTGGTTTATCAACCTCTCATGTAGAAATAAATCTAATGAATTTTCCTTTTTTAATAATGTCCAAAGGTCCACTTCAGATGTATTCGTATTACCAAGTGCAAGATCTCACCAATACACACCTCCAGACTACCCAGTTTTCAATGTAAACGCTGCAACTGGAGTGACATTTACAAATCATGGTGAACTGTTTTATGCATGGAAAGATTCAGTAGTTTATCTTGGAGATCGAAGACCTGCCAAATATTCTAGAGCTCATGTGACTCCTCTATTTGATGTAAGAAGCCACGCTCATTCTCTGGCGTTAAGTTCACAGAATCATTTTCATGATGTCGACACTCAGTTAAATGAGTATGTCAGTTGCGTTCGAAGAAGTAAACGAGAACCTTACTATTATGTGGGTACTACATCCAAAATTTATTTAATGGATCACCGTGTGCCTAGTCATCCTGTTATAGCAGTCAATCATGGTTTACAGTCAGCACTCACGTATATGGACTCCGCGTCGGTATGTTTCTTTTTCTGATTGATTGCTAAGAATAGGTATATGGCATTACTGGTACTTAAGCTCAATTAATGAAAGCAATCATGCAATTTTTTTTATTACAGTCAAACGAAGAAAATTTTGAGATAATCATTGCCGGAAGCCAAAGGTTATCAGAAACTGTATGCATGATTTCCGATTTCGTTCACCTGGAATGCCTCAAGAGACCTGGTTGCAAGGGGCGGAATCCGCTGTTGCATTGCTATCCTAAACATCTTTTGAATCCTAGACAGTATTTTGAGACGGTAGTAAATGAGAACTACGACTTCTCATTTCCCGTGGATTATGAACTGATAAAGGATCACTTTTACGCTTGGTCAACTGGATTGGCCACATATCCATTAATTTCAAAAGATGATGGAAAGTCGCCCCGGGGGTTCGTTGTAGCAAATGTCAATAATTTTGGAGACGTATTTTGGCAGGTACTTGAGTATAAGATGCTTTTACGTGAATGTTTATCTTAACAGTGCATAAAATAATGTTCTTTTTTCAATTAATTAGGAATGGGATCAAATGCCACTACCATCTCACAGGAAAATTAGTTTATCGGACTACAAGTTAAAAATATTTCTCTCAGCATGGTACAAAGCGATGAAAACATGCACATATGCCAATGAGAAACCAAGACCTCCAATGAATGTAAGGGATCCCGTTGATTGTACTATTTTTCTAGAACCTTTTGTCAAAGAAATTGAAAATCTTTCTAGAATTCGTGATTCTCCATTTGATTGTTTCAAACCAAACGAAGTTCAGAAACAAGCTAGCTTAAATGCACTGATTCCAATGGAAGAAATGTTTAGTAAAATTGCTAAGTACAGGAATCACGCAGTGAAAGGAATTCTAGACGTATGGCGTGATAAAAATGTACCTGAAAATGTAGACCTTGAAGTTGAACAAGTAGAAATTAAAGTTGAGCCACCCGAGGATCTTCTATCGGTCTCAGGAACAATTAATCTGGACACCGATGAAGAAGCAAGTCACACCCAAGAGAATACAGCATTGTCACAAGTTGAAAGAGCTGTGCAATACGCCCTTAATCCTAGTGAAAGTGGTTTTGATTACGAAACCAGGTTAAATTTAGATTTTTCTCAGGGGCAAAGTGATCCATGGATGAGTCAACCATCAGATAATTACCTAGAAATGTTAAGTTCTTTATCTTTAAATTTTGACAATAACACTGATTCCCAACCTTTGCATTCCAAATCGCAGCCGCAGCCCTCCTCGTCTAAGCAAGCGTTTGCTAAAAAGTCACGAAAGTCTGGATTTTTGTAATCTCAGTTGCAGTAATAAATTTAAAAAAAATCATGTTAAAAAAAGTGTGGAGTTTTAAATGTTGTAGAAGATTATTAAGTTCATTTATTCAAATTGGTCAAAGTGAAAGATTGTTATTTAATTTTGGCATAATATTAAGTTAAGTTTTATACATATAACGAATACCTAAGATCAATGATTGTCAAGTACGCTACATAAATGCACAACACATTATAAGAAAAAGAATGGAAACTGGAAAGATGAAGTACACTCCCAATCTTGGTCGACAGCTCGAGAGAAGAATCATTTGACTCAAACTGTCTTCATCACTTACTCCATCTTGAAGTGGTACTTCTAGCAGTACTTTCTCAGACGAAAGAAAGTTTAAAGGCAAAGAGCATTGAGTAGTGTTAGTGCATGAATGCGTGTAATTGGGAAAGCTATACACAACTTTCTCAATATTGAAACGAGCAAATATGTCGTTAGAAACGATGTCATTGTCAGAATAGAAAATATAGTAGTAATAGCCAGTAGAGGTGATTTCATGTACAGTACGCATTCTGAGGGCATATTTCATAAGAGCATCTTGAGACTGACATCTCAATGAGCTGGAGAAAGTTTGAGTGAATAAAGTGTCCCCTCCGTAGCAGCTCCACAGGTTCTTAGCAAAAGACGAACCGGAAGATCTAATATCTTCTTCGTCAATTACCTCCTCATCAGCATCTCCGTTCCCATCCTCCTCTTCCAATTCCTCCTCGGGATCTGGCTCCACACCGACGGGGTTGGGAGGTTCCTCTTGATCAGGTTCTTCTGTTGTTGTAGCTGTCATGTTTTCCACTGGAGTTGGGGACCTTTTCGTTCGTTGCACATTCTCAGCATTACCTGCCAAGTTCCCCATATTGGTGTTATTCTGGCGATTGCGATTACGATAAACATTCATCCTCTCATGAGCTGTTTGAACTCCTTTTTGGGTTTTATCTTTAAATCGTCCTGCTCCTTTGTTGATTATTTTAATTTTAGTTTTCCGTGACTTGATTCGTGTGGTTTGATTTGTTCCATCATCAGCCATTCCTTCATTCCCTTTCACTGCTGGCTCTTCAATGTAATCATATTCCTCCACACCGTGATCAACGTCTTTCTCTCCTTTACGAAAAGTTACAGTGATTTCTCCCCCTTGTGCTGACTTGTCATCTTCCCAGGGCTCCACTTGGTCTGGGTTTGGGGATGGATCTAGAAGGGCACAGTGTTTAAGGTTCTTATTTCCTTTCACCACCATCAACCGAGCACCGTCGAATCTGATACCACAAAAAGGAAGAAGTGATGTCACATAATGCCCCAAATACTTTGATTTTTTTGCACAGCGAACTGAATATGACTTTACCTGGAACAAACTGACAAAATGACTTTTGAGCCTTGAAGTAGGAAGAATCCCCAATATTCCAAACTATCGTCAGCAAGTTGCATATGCTTATCCATTTCAAATAGCTGCAAATCCTCCGATATTTGAGGTTGCTCATCCAAGAGATAGGCGTGGAAGGTCGCGTTCATCCACAAGTCTTGTTTTTCACACCATAATGTGGAAATCGGGCGATCAACCGTAACGAGGTCAGATTCTCCTAATGTATACAACACGTCAGAGAAGACTTTGTAACGAATGTACAATGGAGCGATGAGTAGAAAACATGGTAAAATTATTGTCATCAAGCAGAAAGTAGCTACACGAATTGGACCTGTAAATCTTGCTGACGTACCTATGAAAAAAAGAAAAGAATAAGTTACGTCAGTACTGTAAAATACTTTTTATGCATGACCAAAAGATATTTTGCAAATTAAATGCACGAAATTATCTTGTTTAAAGTAGATATACACAGCACGCCAATTAATGTATAATGAGCCTTCATTGGCAATGTATCGTCAACAACTGACATTTTAGAAAGTAAGGAAAGGATTAAATTATAATTGATTTTGACTGAGTCATTACATTTTAAGCAATGATAATTCCTCATTTCCATGAAATATCATCAACAAATATCAAATAACTTTTTTCTGCACTAAACGAGTATTTCGAATTGAACTGAAGAATATTTAAGAACTATATCGTATGAAAAAAACTTAGGAACATTCCAATGAAGTGTTGAATAAAATACAAAAAGCTATATTACTAAGAAGGTAATATCTACTTGTCTCTAATTTAACCCACAATGCATCAAGTAATATACTTGTATGAGTGGTAGTAATTGATTACGATTACGTAAGTTTATTCCTTGCTCTTAAAGTATAATTGTATCACCTCGTATGCAGCGTAATTTAAATTCAAAGTAGAAACTTAAATTTCCAAAAATTTAAAATTCAACGCATGCTTACCAGCCAAGTCAGTAATTGATTGATAGCGATAGTAAGCTGTTACAGAACGATTCTCAATTAGCCCCATCACTGTAGTTGGAACTTGAACTGCAGAAGTTTCTTAAACGCAAAATATATATGCAATCAAAAAATCTCTTAAATTGGTTTATCGCGACAAATAAGGATGCAGAATACTAGAAAATTTGAAACAAATGTGGTTGAACTATATATAGGATTCTGTTAGCATTAGCTCCTGCCAAGGAAAGCAAATAAGTGGATTTAACAAACAACGTTACTGTTCCATGATTTTCATTTAAACGTGACTAAGTTCCAAGTAGCTCATTAGATGGGTGTACGTGATGGAGAATGATTTATGGGCTGCGTTTCCGTAACTGATTGATTAATAATAATAATGTAGGGAGACATTTT
>JAQFZH010002517.1:0-16326 GCA_034695485.1 Entomobrya nivalis | reverse complement strand
GCTCCTGGCGGTGGTCCTAGAAAAAAGGCTCAGGTCTACTGGAAATTATTGGAGATCCATGGATCCCAGTCGACCCAGGTGGAGGTTGAATTGCAGACGCAATTGTTGAGGGCCGGTACGGGTCCGGGTCGGACTAGGTATACTGATAAGGTAAACTCTTGCCTATGTATTTGCAGAAAATTAATCTTAATTTTATGATCGTAGTTTAAATTGAAGCGTTTTATTTTCAATATATTTTACGTCTGGTTTTCAGAAAACTCGAAAAGTGAAATTATTGGAGACTTTGGAGGAGAGCAATTCAACTGTGGAGGAGTGTTTGCAAATCAAACCAGATTTCTTTCAGTCTTTTCAAAATACAGATAGGCTCTATTTGCATTCCCATGGCTACGTCAGATTCACACTAAAGCTGACATTGAAGACGCCAGACATGAGTGTCTCGGAGCACGACCGTTACAAAATGGAACAGTTTGCCAAAAAATCTAAGGATCGGTTACGCCGAGACCAAGCATCCCTATTATATTGTCATTCAGAAGATGCGGAATTGAAATTCGTTACAAGTGATGGCGTGGAGATTCTGGCGCATAAGACAATTTTGACAGGTAATTCATTATCATTAGCGAAAACAGTGAGAATCGTAAGTATTGTCAAAACTTTATGTCTTGATTTATTTGTTAAATTCATTTAGCTCGGTGCCCAGTCTTTGCGACGATGCTCAACTGTGGCCTATCTGAGAATGCTACCGGGATAATCCGCTTGACTGACATTACTGCAAAAACGATGAAGATCCTTTTGCACTATTTTTATGTCGGTGAACTGCTTCCATCCTGGCGTCACCCTGGAACTATTGTGGAGTTCACATATGCAGCTGGGAAATATCAAATTACTGATATTCTGGAACTGCTGGATGACATGCTTGGAGAGGATTCCGAAAGAGTCGCCAATCATCTGGATGTGCAACTGATGAATTTGACGGCGAAATTAAAACTGGAGAATGCAGAGGCAAGGCTGTTGGAAAGGATTGTTGATAGGGTTGATATGGCGGCGACAAGTAGGGAAATTTTCAGGCTTTTTGGATATGCAGAAAAAGAGATATCAGAGATGGCGGATGAGAAAGTTGGGGAGTCGAGTATGTTGAGAATGATGGATTACTTGTGTGGCGCCAATGATTCTTCTGAAGTCTTCCTGGAAAAGGGGATGCTAATGTTGGCATTGGCTCAAAAGAAGAAATTGAAAAAGTTGGAGAAAAAGTTACTCAATCGCTTTGCAGAGAAGGCGGAGTTTGTGAAAAACGCGGACGAGCTGTTTGAGTTGTTTGGTCGTGGGAAGCAGATGGGAAATATTGATTAATTTTTAAGGGATATTTTAAATTTTTGAATATGAGATTATGATTTTATTATTGAGACAGCAAGGGAAGGTCCCATTAATTTTGTGCTAGAACAATTGTTTCAATAAATTAATTGATAAAAGTAATTATAAGTTGTCAGAGTGAGTATATGGTGGAGATAAACTTGAATATTTTCTTGCGTTAAATGTTTATTTAAATATTATCTGAACTAAAATAATTAAAATGTTTAAACAATATCCTAAGCATTTTCATTATTAACCTCTTTCGATTATCATCAAAACTATATTAAATGAGTAGTGAACGTAAACGAAAAAATTCTCCGCAACATTTTTTTCTGCATGTGAGCTGTGCTTTCAATGTATTATGACTCAAAGCCATTCCATGACGTAATGCTGAACGCAAACATTGTATTCGCTGCGTCTCCAGACAGCGGCTTAAATGCATCTAAGTTGGCATGATGTAATTTTGAATTATCTACTCAACGATGTTATTATTCAGAATAATTTTCGAGAACAGTATTACCTTTCGAATGATTACTAATTATAATATTGTTTAGATTATTTAATTAGTAGTAATAAATCGTAAAATTATGCAAATTAAAGTTAAGAATCCTGAATTAAAGTAAACCCCTTAATTAAAGTGCATAAGCACAAACAAGTGGAAAAACAAGGGACCGGGAGAAGAAACAGGTGAACGCGGTAAAAAGGAGGGAATCGAGGGGAACTGGGGGGGGGAATCGAGGATACAACGCTGGAATCGACTGGGACTGAGGGAATTGACAGGAACTGGAGGGAATCGACGGGAATAGGAAGGGAAGTTCCCTGTGAAAAGTTCAGCGATTATTTATTATCCTTCTAGCAGCTCGGCATCATCCTATGACGGGCACTTTCTGCTTGTGTATATTGAAACAATGGTTGTGGTCGTTGTTCACGCTACCAAACTGTGTGCATTCTGCATATGTCATTGAGCAAACTTTTCCGCGCCAACTTATTTTGAAAAGCTACAAAAGAAAGGAAACAAAATGACTTAAAAGCACATATGAAAGTATTAGTTGTTCCATTGAGAAAAATGTTTTCATTTAAACCCAGTAACAAATTCTATTTATCAATACATTCAATTGCAATCGCAACAGTAAACAAATCATTCTGGTACTAATTACAAGCAGATAACTGGTGACTGGGAGCTTTCCGTCCTCACATTTTTTGTAATTGGTTTAACTTTAGAGTTTTTATTTGTGATTAAAATTAGGTAAATGAGCGACTGATTTATGAGTAGAACCATGGCACAAATGTTGACAGCTCGATCGATTTTTGAAGTAAGTGATTGTCAATTAAATAATTATGGCATGAAATAAAAGAAAGTAATATTTAAAAAATATATATGAATGGTCAATGCATGGTTGCTCAGTAATAGGTTGGTATTGACTTCATTTATTAATTTGGATATTTATTTTGACTGTAGCCTGCTGAGTCTGGTGTGGAAAGTTATGAGATGAGGTGGACTATTCCACGCTGGCGAGAAGTTCGGAAATCAGAGGGTAATGTATACTCTCAAGTGGCTGTGTTCGAAACCCGCTCTTCTCCATCTTCGTGGCTTAAAACAAAGTGGCTTGTTGGGTTGAAGCTAGTTCCTGCTGGTAATTCTGGAAGGAAGGCTCGGCTCTACTGGAAACTATTAGAGATCAAGGGAACCCAGTCGACCAAAGTGGAGGCTAAATTACAGACACAATTGTTGAATTCCGGCACAGGCTCGCCCAGGTATACTGATGAGGTAACAGCATCATAGTTTGGATTATGGGTACAGAAATCGTTTCATTCTATGGTCAGAAATAGCACGTTTTTTTGTACGTTTCTGATTTTCAGAAAATTCAAGAAGTAAAACTGATGGAAGTTGTGGAGGAGACAAGTGAGTGTTTGCAATTCAAGCCAGATTCGTCTTCCACAGATGGGACATTTATGGGCCTCAGTGGCGAGGTTGGATTTGTACTAAAGCTGCAATTAAAGACGCCGACCGTGAGTTACCTGGAGTATGAGCGTTACAAAATGGGACAGTTTTGGAAAAAGTGCTTGAATAGTCGTCTTCAGAACTTTGAAGAGCTTCTTGCTGATCATGAAACTGCAGACTTGAAGTTTTTAACAAGTGATGAGATTGAGATTCCGGCGCATAGAATAATTCTGAAAGGTAATTACAGTGTTATGCCCTCTAACTTATATTAACTCCTCGCCCGTTTTTTTCAATGCATTACATGGACCACCCACAAATTGCATTGTGCCGCACGTTTTGCCTCAGCTGGAAAAAATAGCAACACCATGTAATTCGTGTGTGGTCGTTGGAATAAAGTAAAAAAAAATGAAAAAAATGCGAAGAGTCGAAATTCTAAGAAGAGGACTGACTGTAGTTACCTTTAAAGATATAACAAATATTTGTCGTGTCTATTTTGTTGGAATTTCTTAATTGGTTTTTTTATATCCAGCTCAATGCCCTGTCTTTGCGGCGATGCTTAACTGTGATCTATCCGAAAATTCTACGGGAATTATCCGAATGACCGACATCAGTGGAAAAACGATGAAGATCCTTTTGAATTACTTTTACACTGGGGATCTGCTTCTTACCTGGCGTGACCCTGATGTCATTGTGGAGATGACATATGCAGCGGGTAAGTATCAAATGACCGAAGTTCTGGAGCTGTTGGATGACATGCTTGGGAGGAATCCCGAAGAAGACATCAGTCCCTTGGATGTTCAGCTGGTTAATTTGGCTGGGAAATTAAAACTGGAGAAGGCGGAGGCAAGGCTGTTGAAAAGGATTGTTGTCAAGATAAGCAATGTGACGACAAGTGGGGAGATTTTTAAGCTTTTTGGGTTTGAAGAACAAGAGTTATCGAAGCTGGCGGAAATGATGGCGAATGAGAAACTTGGGGAGTCGAAGATTTTGGAAAGCATGGATGACTTGTATGGTTATGACACTAATGAATCCGAAATCTGCTTGGAATACGGAATGATAATGTTGGCAGCGGTAGAGAAAAAGGGACTGAAAAAGTTGGAGAAAAATTTACTCAAATGCTTTGCGGAGAAGGCAGAATTGGTGAAAAATGCGGAAGAGTTGTTTGACTTGTTTGGTCGTGGGAAGCAAATGGTGAAGTGAGGGTGAATGCTCCAAGCTGATAATTAAAAATCAACAATTATAAAATGATGGTTTCTGAGACATCAAGGCAAGACACCATTAATTATATGTACTTGTTCTTGTGTTACAATAAATTAAATGATAAAAGTTAATCAAACTTGTGAAGTGTAATTATGCCAGGTATAAAGTTCACAATTTTCAATGGTAAATTAAATGTTTATTTTCTGCAAATGCATCGGTTTCAGTAAAATAAATTAAATATTTAAACAATATTCCAAACAGACTCATTATTAATCTCCTTTCCATTATCAATCAATGTCCCATCTGGCTGCAACTTGACCGCATTTCCACTCACCCGATGAATAACAATCCATCCACCCTGATAAGCCACAAATCTAAACTCTTCCCAAGCTTGTGCCACACCAGACGCAGCCTTCAATGTTGTACTTCCATCCATATTCCCTGTAACATATTGCTCAGTCACCGTACTCTTAATATAGTACATTGGCGCCTGATCACTGGATTCCGGTGTCCTTTGGAATGTCCACCTTGTCGCTGCACCAGCATTGTTACCATTCGCCTTCAATTCTATATCCTGTTGAGTGGCCACCACAAATAAATTATTTTGTTTACTTTGCAATGCTCCCGTAGCTGGTGGAGGTGTGGGTGCCGCATTATCAGTGGGGATTAGCCTAAATCTTGCAGATGTCACGCCATTTGTGCTGTTAGCATTATTGAAAAGCTCGCCATTGGCTGGATTCACAGTGACCATGGCACGGTTGACCATAGCTGTTAATGTGTAGGTATTATCAGCGGCAGCCGTCCAACGGAATGTCTAAAAAAATAATTAAAATTAATTAATCATCTATCTAAACTCTTTTTAAATTAAATAATCAATTAATATATTAATTTGTAATTATATCTACCTCATAACCCTGTGCAGTATCTCTAGACGCCGTTAACGCAGAAGCACCTTCTGGTGAAGCCGTTACGAATTTCCCGCTACTTGTCGCCTTAATCACACCACCACCCGGTCTAAATCCCAAATCAAACTTTTCCGCCAAAACATCAGCTGCTGAAGTCGCCGCCAGATGACCATCACTGGAAAGGGTCAAGAACTGTCCGGTCGCCACATCCTGAACATTGTACAGACCCTCAGGAGTTGCAAGCCCAGCGCTACAGATATCCCCACCAGTAGACTGCTGTGTACTCACAAAGTACAGTTGATTGGAAGCCGAGTTCCCACTTCCCCAATCAAAAAGATCCCTGGAATATCCATAAGCTTGACTAGGATTGACTGCAGCATAGGCAGCGTAAATAACAGACTTGAAGTCATCCCCCAAAGTGGTATCCTCCAGTTCCTCCCGGCAATATGGAAGAACTCCCTCCATCCATTCTTTATCATAAGTGTAGTGACCGATGGGGGTCAAGGGTAAAATCTGGATGGCCGCAATTTGGATGCGCTGTCCTCCCCAAAATAGCCAAGCACCTGCTTGAGTATCCATAACATTTCCTACGGTTGTCAAAGCTCGGAAATCTTGTTCTGGGTAAGGTTGTTCGGGATCTTGGCTGTTTGGGTAGAGATGCCAGTATTCTCGAGCTCCAGCAATTTCCATGGCAATGAGAACTCTAGACCAGTCGATTAATGGCTGGTTGTTGATGGAATGGGCGAAGAGGAGAAGGCCATAGTAGCCGTTGATGGCTTCACCGCTGGACTCTTGGTCACGGGGACCAGCACCGTTGGCAATGCCGGATGCCCAGGAGTGACCAGCGAAGAAATCAAAGTGGCGGGTGACTGCGTAGTGGGGATCGGCAGGAGATGGGTTTCCAGTGTTTCTTGCGATTCTAAAAAAATAGTTAAATATTTTTTAGTAAACTTAAGTCAATTATTTAATTGGCGTAGTTTTTGGTGGGCTACTAACTGCATGAAGAAATCCAGATGCTGATTCAACCAAGCAGGGTCATATTTGCCGATGACGGCGGCTCCGTGAAGGATGTAGCCGTAGTGGAAATGGTGATCATTGTAGTAAGCGTTACCAAAGTCAACCTGTAATTAAAATTCCATATTTAATTATGACTAATTATTAATAAAAGTAAAATTAATTAAGTAATTAATGTACCCAAGTGTTATTCCATCCCTCCTTGTTGATGAAGCCACCCCAGCCTGTCTCGAAAGCAGCGCTGTTAAAACCGAAAAGTATTTATTCAGTTATTTAGTCAAAAATTTGATTGTAATTAGTTAACAGCAAGTGCTTATTTTTTACCTAGGGCTCCTGTTTCCATCAAACCAATACTCCACACTTGTCTTCAAGACCTGGACCACCTTCTGAATAATTTCTTGTGATCCATCTCCACCCAAATGCTCTGCAATCAAAGCCAACCTGGAGGCCCTTCCGAAAGCACCTCCCCAAAAGTAAAAGTCTCCGGGTACCATCACCTCCAATGCATCCACCTCCGACTGTAACGTCTTCCTCAGCTCTGCTTGACAACTGGCATGGGGGGCATTCAAAGAAAACCAGCTAATTTGGGGCAATTCATGTCTCTGCACCCAAGTATTTCCCCGGATACCCTTCATTTGACCTTTCAAGGTCAAGTACTCAATATTTACAAAGTTGGCGTTTTGAAGAGCCCTTCTGTGATGTGGCCAGGATAGAAGGAGGAGATCTGCAGCATTTCCTTGGCTCACCGTCCATGTCCAAGTTTGTGTGCTGGTATCTCCACTGACTTGGTAAGCCATATCGACACCGGAAGGAACCACAGCTGAGTGGGTGTCCAAAACAGCTTCTTGACTAGCTTCCTTCAACTTAGCGAATCGGATAGTTCCTGTGAAGGCGCCTTGTCCTTGAAGCTGAGTGGTACCCTGTCTATTCAATTGAAGATTTCCGGATAAAACGTAAATAATGTAGGTTCCTCCATTGTGAGTGACCTTCGCTTTGGTTCCGGGTGTCACCCAAGTGAAATCAGAGATGTCACCTTGGTTGGATGTGATGAGGACCTCAGCATTGTTAAATGTGAATGTCATGTAAGGGCTTCCAGGGACGAGACAGGTGTCCATGGTGTTGCCACCATTGAAGTATTGCAGACAAACGGCTTGGGTGTCCCAGGCGGTAGCTTTGCGGTTTTGGATTGTGGCGGGTAGGCCGGTGAAGCCGATGGTGAAGTCGCGTTGAGTATCGACATGGATTGAGGTTCCATCAAAGCGACGGGTATCAGACATGCCGAAGGTGAGACCGGTGGAGGTGGTAGCGGATTGGAAGGGGAATGGACCTGCAACAACGGCATCTTGATTACCGACAGTGAAGCCAGACCACCAAGCGTCGGTGGGGAATGGGGGAGTAAAGTCGGCGAAGAAGGGGCCGGGTGGGGCGTCGTTGGCTATGGTGCCACCGGGGAGATTTGGGTTTGCGGTGCCGATGGGAGTGGGACTGGGGCCGGAACCGGGGCGGTGGCCAGCGGCTCTTGGGAGTTTTGAGGGGGAGGAAAGGCACAGGGAAAGGGAGACAAGCAGCACGAAGCTGCTGAGGAATGACTTGGAGAACATCATTGTGACTGGTCGAGTTGGAAACACGAACTGGAAACTTTAATGAGCTTCTCACCTAAATATATTTGGGGAATTGAACACTTGACACCGTTCTCATATGCATTTTTTTCGAAGGATAAAAAGAGAATCTGTCGCAGTCTACTGAGTGACGTGAGTGGAACAGATAGAAACTGATGATTGATGAGTGTTGTGCAAATTTATACCAATCATTGGAACAAGTGGTAGTACAAAAGTATGTAATGCTAAATGTACGTAAGGTCATGCACGCGAAAAGGTATTACATCATTTATTTAGATACGGGATTGAGTAAAGCGTGTTATGACAATTCACTTGAAAAGAGATTTGATTGAGTGAAATGTAAAATAAAGATCAATCATGATTATGATTATTTCGTGTTGATAATTTATTTACGGTTTTGTGATGCGATTTGTATGTGTTTTTTTTTCTTTGAATGTCGTCGTGACTGTTGGTTAAATACTTAATATTTTCATGTTTTGCAAAATGGTGCAGTTGCGTAACATGACGTTATCAATTTTAAAGCTCGTGTGGATGTTGCATGTCAATCGTCCCATCAATCAAACATTGTAGTGCTCTATTTGTATGTAAATGTGTGACATTTTAAATGTAAATACTCACATTATTGATTATGTGACATGTTTTCAAAAATGGGTGTTATGACATCAGTAATGCGATTGTATATGACACCTTTCAGTTCATATCAGTATTATTTGTTGGATTTTTCTAAAATAATTCCTTTTTAAACAGCCCATTGCATTGTACTTCGATGATTTGTAAAAAATAATCAATGCTCCAAAACAATTAGTTTGCTGAAAGTTTATGCACATAGATAAGTGGTGGAGTAGTGATGTAAAAGCTAATATTTTTTTGTTAATTTTAATTATCCGAAGCTGTCAATGAGAAGAGATAACGAGTATGTTTGACAGACATATTATTCCGTTTTGGTTGGATAATTACGAAAATAAATTAAGAACATGTCAAAATCCAAACAAAAACAGATCTTCAGTGGTATGGTATGAGATGACAAGTGTTTTATTTTTAAACCTGCATTTCTGGGGAAAGTAATTACTGTTGTTTTTAAAATTAACACGAGAACTACGGGATCCGCTATTTTTAAACGACATATCAACTTTAAAATATGCTTATATGTATATATGAAGGTTCTACAATGGCTTATATACGATACGTATTTTACGTATACGGATGACGGATATCTGGTCTCCATACAGCTTAATTTGCTATAGAAACCAGCACATGTAAAATTTGGTTTTGTAGTACAGATTAATCGTATTCTACATCTGTTACAATTTATGGGATTTTACGTGTTTTTGTTGTATGGAATTTAAATATAGTTTATTTTATGTATCCTTATATACATAGATGTATTTTTTATATGCGGTGTGGGGATTAGTATATTTATTACTCGTGTTGCTCGCTTTGCTTTAAATCTTATTTTAGCCTAGCAATGCATAATTGATGTATCACAGACTATATCAATTAATATTCCAAGTGTACAATGATGACTAAAATGACAGAAACAGGTAAGCTTAAAATTGTTGCGTATAAAACCATGGCAAAATTCCGACAGCTTTGTATTTCATAATGAAATGTTTCACTTAGAAGCGATTTTGCTCGTCTGCAAAACTAGACACACAGATATCTGGACGAAATCCTCAGGAGTGGAATGACCTTGATTAATATTTTCCAGACCATACCTAAGTTGAAATAAAAGCTAACTTGATCTTGAATTGTCACTTTAGTAATGTGAACGTTAGTTAAAAGTGTTTTTTTAGTTCTGTAAAAATCTGTCGTATTTCATTTTATTTGTGTCAGAAAAAAATTCGAGAACATGGAAAATGCAAATTCGACCCTTATCATTTTAGAAGCTAAAACGGACACTGAAATAATGTCCATCTATCCAGTATATCTTGAACTGTATCCTCATTTAACCTCTGAATCCCAATTTTTAAAAATGGTTCATAACTTAATTGACAAAGAGAACTGCCGCTTTTTGTACATCAAAGACAATATTGACGGATCCCCCGAAGGAAAGCTTAAACCTGTCAGCATTCTCACTTACAAATTGTTCAGTAACATGTTTGACGGAAAGCAGTTATACGTTATGGATTTGGGCACTTTGTCATCTGCAAGGAAAAAGGCCTATGCTGGAATACTCATGGATTACGTTATTGAGAAAGCGAAAGCCGAAAACTGTAATGTGGTCAGTTTGGAAAGTGGATATGCGAGAAAGGACGCTCATCGATTGTATTTAAAAAAAGGATTCAATTTGACAGATCATCGTTTCTGCTTGGACATTAATCCATTATCAAATAAATACTAATATGTATATTTATCGTAAAAGAAGTTTTGAAAAAATAAATTCCATTGAAAAATATTACATTGTTCTACTTTATAATAAACTTGTGCATATGTCGAACAAATTCACGCTAAATTATAATGCATTATCTAAATTCTGAGAATATTAAAAAATTCCTACTAGTTTCCCCAGAATTCCTTAGTCAGTGAACTTATTTCATAAACATCACATAACACGAACACAACTGTATTTTTAATTTTTCATACCACTTAAGAAACATTAACCAAAATAAGAAGCTTAATAAAAAAATAATTAAACAGATAGAAAATATCTATATATTTTTTTCAAAGTTTAAATTAAATTATTGAAACCAAAGGTTTCCACTTTAAATATTTTCAGTAACTGTTGAACAGGAACGCTGTTTGTTAATTATGGAATCTTATAAAGCGCGATTTTTCGTAAAAACAACAATACTGCTGGTTCTACTATTAAATCTCGTGCAAGTTGAAGGATCATTTGAGAAACCACCAGAGCCACCTTCTGCCCGGCCAAGTTATACGCATCTCGATAGAGACTATAACGAGTCCAGAAGAAATTATCATAGCAGAACTCCTACAACTACTCATCATGGTACACTCCCTCCACAGTGGACAACAACTACAGATGAGGCATTGGGAGAAGAAGATTAACTATCTTTACGATCTTTATGAAGCTTTACGATTTTTTAAAACCATAAAGCATTTTAATCAACAATAAAATTGTATCAATAAACCGTCAATCGTTGGTGTAAATGTCGAATAAAACGTTAGTTCTGCACACTTCGTTAAATCATGTGTACTTCCAAAATACAATAAAATAAAATTCGTAGTAGCAATTGTCCTTTTGATCATTTTCTATCAAAATATCGATTATTTAAAATCATAATTAACTCACTCTATTCCTAACACCAATCATGTTTCGACTCGTGAACGGCAAATGGCACCACAAATATGATGAAATGCTTAAACTTGGATATCTGATAACTTTTTTTGGTAAAAGCTACCTCTTCTGCACGACAACATCTAATAACTATTTTACGTTCTGGAATTGGGAACAGTCAAGATCGATCGAATCGAGAAAAGAAGAATATTCTTAACTACTACGCCAGTTGGTTATGCACATTTGTTTCATGATCATGGATTGTATAATATATTCTTACAATTTTGTTGCAGGTTTTAAACGATGCGATGTTATTTTATATGCTAAAGTAAATTCTCTTTAAAAACTTGAACAATTATTTGATGTAGATAATATTTAAAAACTTTTATTAAACATAAATAACGCTATTGTGCAATTACTTTGTTATCTTAAAATTATTTAACAACGCAGAAAAGCCTGTCCTTAAAGTAAAAACTAAATACTATGACATTTGAGGGTATATATTTTATTGCAAAATTATTTGAAAACTTTGTTAAACATTCTCAATATCCTAATACTTTTCGTCTTGTCTTTACTGTCTGTAGCAAACTGCTCGAGACCACGAACATCTGCTTTGTTTGTGGTTGGTCTAGCGTCTCTCACGCAGCGTAATACATCCTCCTAAATTAAACAAACAATAAGACAACTTATTTTAGAAATAGGAAACATTTTAGATTAAAAAATCTCAATTAATTTTTATTTATATTACCTGCTTTGGTTTAAGTTTGTAATCCAACGAGTGTGGTGGAATATCATCTAGCTTTGTTTTAACCGCATCGCGATCATTTGGTGAACAAAGTCTCCACAAAGTTTTACCATCTTTCTGGACTCGTTTGAAGTGAGTACATTTTTCAAGTCTGGCCAAATCCATCATTTTTGCCTTTTTGGCAAGGTTGCTTATATCAGAACCCGAGAGGCTGTAATCAAACACAAAATCCCCAAATTAAAGCAAGGTTTCAAATAAACTCTAATGAACTAAAGTAATTTAATTTTAAAATATTACCCTTCCGACATCACAGACGCTTTCCTTAAAATTTTCACCGAAATATTCGCACAACCCTTAAACTGTATTTGGAATAGTTTAAATCTGACATCCTCATCTGGCAGTGGAATATGCAGTAATTTGTCAAATCGTCGTAAAAATGCATTATCTAGTTCTTGTGGATTTCTCGTAGCAGCCAAAACAAAAACACCAGCGTTGTCCACTGAATCCATTTGAACACGCAACTCGCTTGCTACAGTTCTCTGACTGTACTTGTCAGAGTCTGCCCTCGCCATTGCTAGTGAATCCACTTCGTCAATAAATATTACACTTGGCTTTAAAAGCCTTGCAGTTTTGAATAAAGTCTTAATCAGTTTTTCAGATTGTCCTTCATATTGGGACAATAGGTCGGCGGGGGACAACGAAAAGAAAGTGGATCCAAGATCTATAGCTTCTCTGGCCAGAGCTCTGGCAAGATAACTTTTACCGGTTCTGGTAGCCTATCAAAATATTTTCAAAAATATTAATTAAAAATTAAACTTTTAATTATTAATTTACAAAACGAATAATTTGCAACTTACCCCAAAAAGAAGAAATCCCTTGTAAGGTGACAGATCTCCTGAAAATAATTCCGGATGTTTAACTGGCCACACCACAGCTTGTTTTAAGGCCTTTTTAACATCATCCATTCCAGCCACGTCAGAAAATGTAGTATCTGGTTTCTCTTGTACCATCGTCGATAAAATTCTTGTTACAAGCTCCTTATCGTCATCGCTCTCAATATCTTCTATCATTTTTACTACAAGTTGTAACTTTAACTTTTGCACTTTATTTATATAAAAATCCAGCTGTCTTTTAAGCTCACTTTTAGCCTCTTCATTTTTTAGCTCGTTTCTTTTCGTAACTTCTTCA
Organism: Entomobrya nivalis; assembly: GCA_034695485.1. Classification (NCBI taxonomy): domain Eukaryota; kingdom Metazoa; phylum Arthropoda; class Collembola; order Entomobryomorpha; family Entomobryidae; genus Entomobrya; species Entomobrya nivalis. The sequence continues at coordinate 3,131 of JAQFZH010002517.1, read as the reverse complement.
AAACAGTAGATTGCCTCTTGGTAAGCTTTTATAGCTTTATCAATTTCTTGTCCGGCTTCTTCGAAGGTTAGACCTGTTTTCACTGCACTTAAAGCATTATGTAAAAAACCCATGTTGTTTAAAAAAAACTAGAACCTCAGTTCAGTGCAAATTTTGAATAACTTGTTGTTAAAGTTTGTTTGGGTAGACTGTAACGTAAAATTAATATTTTCAGACAAAAAGTCAAACGTGATGACAATTCAAAAGGAAACTTGATACTAAGCATATTACTTAAACATGATTGCACTCGGGTTCCAGTCTGTGACAACTTCTCTTTTATCAATAAGGCACATAATTTCTTAAGCATAGGTATGGCAGCAGGGATTACATTTTATATTCTAGCAGTCCATGTATGTATACAAGCATGCGTGTACATTTAATACATGTAAACATGCAGACAAGTACCTAATGGATACCTTTAGCAAAGTAAGAAGTCTTTTAAGCACGTCCAAGTAGCGACCATTTTAAAGTTAGTTTTGAATACTACATTTTGTACTCATATGATGTGCTGCATAAACATGTATGCTGGCTGATATTTACCAAAACTTCATTATGAACAATAGCCATAACAATGCCATCTTTTAATCCCCAATGTATAAAATATTACAAACCAACATTATTTTAAAATCTTGACTCGTCTAAAAAAGGATGATTATGTTAGTATCCATTGTTCCGAACTAAAATACAATGAAGTGCAGCTACAATATTAACTGGTTTTCATTAGTCACGTAGTCATATCGAACCTTTTAAACTATTATAGATATACATTACATGTGTTCAGTACAAAAGTGGAAAGCATAGAGTTTAACTGGAACACCAGAGACGAAGACACGTCTTTAATTTGTTTACATAGGAAGCATGGCCATGAGATGGATTTTCTCAGGTAATTCTGAGGAAAGGTGCTTGTAATTCTTTATACAAATATGTGTTTATTCCATTAATGTTTTTGCTAAATAATATTTGGTGACGGACTGGACGGATACCAATTTCGAAGAGCCACCAGGTGAAAATATATAAAAACATCTTGTACCTGTCGTTCACTTTTGTTGTGATTGACATGATGAATGAAGTGAGAATTTCATGGAACTTCTCTATAATACAGATAAGCTATACCAATAACCAAAATATAGATATGCATAAATCCAGAGAAAAAATCGAATTGAGAACTTTGACATCATTAAAAAGTATGTATTGATGGTATGCATGGTATTGTACTCCATTTATCGAAATTTCACATATTTCACGTATTTATTTCAATTCAATTGGTCACAAGGAGTAGTATGGCAGCATCTGCATATTTATAGAAAATTATTGTAAGCTTGAAGAACTAAGCTTGCAAAGTGCAAGAAATACTCTTAATAAAATCTCCATAAACCAAACTATACACAAGATAAAGTTGATCATGATTGATATTATTATGTAATTTTTATGCATTACTGATTATTATCTTGCAAACATTTAGGTTATTTGATTACCGTTTTATGATGTTTAAAAAAAATTGTCCTGTGAATATTGCCATGTAGTTATATTTTTTTAAAGTAAACTAAGGAGTGCTTAAATAAAGAAAGTCAATTTGCTTTGGCAAATAAACTATCAAAAAATATGAGAGATAAGCTCCTTTAAAACATTGTATTATGCTAATTGTGTAATACTGAACTATTGAAATGTTTGATATACGGCATTTGGGTCAATCCAACTACAGAAAATTAAATTCTTAACCATTGAATGAAATTAGCAAACACTTTGGATGTTGACCTTAAGGATGTCAATATTGACTGATGTTGGCAAACGAGCGGTAGTAATCTGTAGTCGTTTAAATCCTGTGCGTGGATCGTCTGAATTTCTGGCATCACTAATACGCACTGAATCAAATGACATTAAAAAATAAAAACTAGACCAATTTTCGAGATATGCGAATGAAATATTTAGCACAAAGATAAACATAACCAAAAATCAACAATTTATTTAAGGGATTTAAGTTCATAATACTGAAAAATACTCAAAAATAATACTGATAACCAAGATATATTTCTTTATTTAGCTAATCATGTTTAAATATTTTTCCTCCGCGAAGATAATTTTACAAATATGAAGAAGCGCATTTTGAAAAGAGGTTCCACTAATGTTTTCACTTTCAAGCAACAATACACCTTTCCAAAGGATTCTGAGGAGAAAACTGGAAACTAAATATTTTTAGCTTCACAGATTAGCTTTCTGGCATCTTGAATTTATCCACAACATTTGCCCGTATTTATTCCCCCAAAAATAAACGTTCAAACGTGAAATGTTTTTCATTAAACTAGCAGCAACTATAATCTTTGGATTTATAGGTACATACAAGATTTTATCTATCTATAAACTTTTTCCACAATTGATTATATTTGATTCATTGATTTTTAGTTCAACACATAAAATCAGAAGCTTACGAGAAATGTACCCCACACGACTGTGCTGGCAAACTGGCTTGTGCAACTATTTATCAGCACAGGAAATATGGTGGATCATATCAATGTCTTACTTTTAAGGACGAAGAATGTACAAGGTTGAACAATTGGTGGTTAGACGGTTACATGTTTGGATTTTTTATAATGTCTCATGTTTCATCAGTTGACAGTCACAATACTTGCATTCGACTTCACGAATATAAAAATTGCCAGGGATTTTCTATAGAAATTGAACCTGGTGATAAGCACCAAAGTGATCTACAAGAACTGGACTTTGACAACACAGCAAGATCCGTGAGCTCCTGTAAACGAATGCCAAATAATCCGACATGCCATGTTCAGGTCTTATTTAGCAAACACATAAAACCTAACGAGGTTTCTGAAGGTATCGACAATATACTACGTGTAGTGGATGGACTAGCTTCATTTCTTGCTTCTAGTTTTAAATCTGTAAATCCAGCATTAGGCTTATTTTTCAATGCTCTAAAGTCCGTGATTGGCTTATTTGACTCTAAGAAGTCAATTGATGTCAAGATTGAGGAAGGATTTGTGAGAAACTCAGCGATTGAAATTTCTGCAAAAATGCATGTGATTCAGAACAGACTGCAAAGTATCCTTTTACCATCTACAACTCCAGACCTTCGACAA
>JAQFZH010002516.1:0-16332 GCA_034695485.1 Entomobrya nivalis | reverse complement strand
AAAGTAACACATCAGCAACAGAAGCCAGCAAGGGAAATATCTGTAAAGGTTATTTTCGTGTGCATTACTGTTCTGTAGAAATGTGCACTTTAAATACAAAATATGTTTATATCGTATGACAAAGGACAATATCCGTTGAAGAATTAAACCAAATTTTCATTACTTATGACTTGACATAAATATTTCACCTTTTTGTATTTATTCAGCGTCGATTTTTTTTGTGTTTAATCTTCAACAATTTACTTTATATTTAAGATTGAACATAACCTCGTTTCAGCAAGTGGAATCAGCCAAAGCAATGATTCATGAAAAATTAAAATACTCGATATTTTATTCACCTGCATACAAATGCCAACATGTGTACTCACGATTTTCTCCTTCATGATTGAACTGTTTTGGTAATACCGCATTCATCCAAAATAACAATTTAGTTTCCTTAAATGTTTCACACAAGAGTTATTGCTTAATCCCTCATAAAAAGCTTTAAACGACTAATTAATTGAGCCATAAACATGAATCGAGCTAATTTAGGCACTCATTGGGTAATATTATTTGCTGCTATAGTAAGCCAAATTCGAAGCATCTTTTACTGTGAAATTCGTAGTTTTTACTTGCATTCAATTTTTTCTTCAGCACGCGCTTTAAAAAAAGTGGTAATAATATAAAGATGGCAATCAATCTTTGCCATGAGCATAGAAACGTTTTAAGCCCCAAACCCATACAACCGCACATACGAAACACAATGATATGTTGGAATTTTTTGTAATATGAGAAAATTTGCTACTTAAATCTCCCGAGTCCAGACCTCAAGACGAGCAATGTTACTTTTTATGGTCATTTACCATTGTAATTGAAAAGATCATAAAAATAATGCATTTTAAGAAACACTTAAACTTCGACCAATGCACTCACCATAAAAGCTACGCAACACTAAATATTTCAGTTTCCTCATAAAAAGTGTTGCTATCTCGAAATATCTTACTTGTTGCCTGATTTTCGAAAATATTTTTGTTGTATGGGGAGAAAAGTCCGGATTATTTGTTAGCTACGGCACTACTCATAGCAAGATTTTTTATGGCACACTCATATAAATTAACAGGCTTATATTAAAAGACAACCTGTCCAGACAATGGGTGACATTTTTACAACTTTCACAACCAACAACCTAGACAAGCGACTATGATCAAGTTCTTAAAAGAATCTTAAACAAAAAATGGTTACTCAAGCATCAAATACAGTTTCATAATAAAACGCACAATCCGTTTACATCCACAGCTTAGGAACACAATTTGCAATGTTAAATCAACTGGAAAAAGGTAAGGAATCGAAAATTGAAATGGAAACGTTCCCCCTGTTGTTACATTAAATATCGTTATGGAAAGCAGAGCCGCTCCTATACACAAAACTAGAGATCACTCCCTTTATTTTTTATGCTCAGTTCATCTTAGAAAATAGGCGGAAACTCAAGTTGGTTACAAAGGACTCCTTGTTAAAAGATATAGATTCAAAGATATTTAATTGCATATTTGAGTTTTTCGACTATGCCAGTTCATGTTTCTTCTCCAAATTGTAGAAAAAGTAATATGTATTACTTCACACCCATTTATCATTTCCACACTCATTTCCATTAACCCTAAGTTCAGAGATTGCTCCATACTCAAAGTGATTCTCGATTATCTTGTTCAAAAACAGGAAACGATCCAACATGTTTCGTATATGCTTCATTCAATTCTTCGAACACCTCTAAAAGTGGACAGAACACATTAGTATGATTATGTGTGAGACTTTCACTTCTTTGAAAAATCTAAGGAATAACGAAAACTCCTTTTACATTTGGTCGGTGGAATGGTAGCCTCCGTTCCTCATGAAAACTTTCTGAATAAGGTTCATTAAATTCATACATGTATGAAGAGACACGGGACACTTTGCAAAAGTCTTTCTGTTGAGTGGGTGGACTCCCCCAGAATAAGTAAAGGCGGAAGCGAATATGAGAAAGTTGTCAACAAATTGTTTCGAGATCCTCAACAAGATATTTTAAACTTGTTTCTTACTTTTCTCGAATAAAAAATAGTCAGCTTGTTTGTTGTATCAAGTTGTTCCTGGTCACATGCATCTTGTGTTAAATTATCTTCTCAAAATAACTCACTACAGGAAGCCGCCGCACTGTGCTACCTTTTTCTTCACAAAAAATTTGGAAGGAGAAGAAACCTGAATATTCAAGTTTTCCAATTCTAAATATATGGTTGGTGAATGGTAATCTTGCACGTTAACTGTAACTTTCTCATAGCTATCTTAAAATACTAAATATCTTACACCTTCCACCTTTCCACAGATTTAACTAATAAAATACAACTTGACTTACTCACTCTTCTAATTATGTATGTGCCTCGTTATATCAGAACATCCCATTTCTTCTGTTGCGAGGTGGTCATCAAAGCTCACTTCCTTTCTTAAAGTTACGCAACCGTGCATCCTTTATCTTTTCCTTTATACCGAACCGAAACTAAACTATAGCAATTGTAGAAAGTCAAGCTATTCAATACAAGTTTTCAAATTTTCTTTGGACTGTCTCTTTCTTGGGCTACCGAGTAGCCTTGTTATGTACGTAAGAGTGTCCTTAAAGCTCCACTATTGTTCTTCTAAAATGTAAGTGGGTTGAATTTGCTTACAAATAACTTTATTTATCTGTTCGCAAGTCTAAGTATTTCGCATTTTGTATCACTGAATAAGTAATGGAAGTAAAGAGAAAGTAAGGAGATCTGATTCTATGCATAATTCCGACAATTATTGCGGCGATGACAAATTATTATACAAATTCAAATTGTTGTTGTACTGCCTTGTAGTGTTTGTTCATTGTTTTATGAAATGAATATCGTGTTCTTCAAAACTCAGTGATATTTTGGTTTTTCATTTAATGTAAAAAGTTTATGCAATAAAGACACGCAAATTTATAGGAAGGAACTGCTGATAAAATTTGCTTAAGTGGAGAAAAACAAGTTTATTGAGCGATAGTAACCGGATCGGAATAAAAAGTTCGGAAATTAAAAAGAACTGAGGAAATAAAATAATGGACTCATTGAATTAGAAATATAGTATTATTAATAAGAAAAAAAATGATGGGATGTTGGAATTTGTAGCTTAAACATTAGGTAAACTTGTTTTATAAGAGAATCTTGAACGAAAGGGCTAAAGGAACAAATACAAAGTATGTTATAGAACGATTTTCTTAAAAGCTGTCATGGACACCCGTCAATTCTGACATGGGCACGAAACATGACACGTCTTCCGCGATAGCTAACAAAGTTAACGAGGAATTTTACAGTAATTTATTCGGTGTTCTTTCAGTCATCTTTTCAGACTGTGATGTTGTGTAAAATAAATAACGAAAAGAAATTTTGTCCAGAGTTCTCTACGAGTCAAACCAGCCATGCAAACAAAACAAGCATCAAAATGCAAGCTGCTGCTTCAAAACTCATCTTAAGAAAACAGTTCTCAACTTTTCCTTCCTCTCAAACTCATCTCCTTCATTGGCAATATTGGCATCATCAACATTCAACATCCTCTTGTTTTTCACTTTTTAGCGGTTTTTGAGGTTTTATTAGTGCTAATCATATCAACATCACATCGCATCTGCTCCTCATAATAATCAGCGTAACAATCATGAAGCCACTTTACTGACTTTACCACCCTATCAGCTCTCAATTTTCCACAAAATATTTTCTTTATAAACCAAATTGTTATACAACTTTGGTTGCCCCCTCTCTTCATCAAAATCAAACTTTTCTTGCGCCATATATATATCCACCCATTTTCTTATCATTCTGCAACAGACTTCTCTGAACATTTGTTTTGGATGGATGGTTGAATAGATGGAAATCTGACTTTCCGGAAGATTTCACGGTTGTGTTTCCATAAATAATGCGGATCTAGTCATCTTGATAGTTGATAGTGGTGAAAATTCAATTAAAAACAAGAAGTTGTAGCGTATAATCATCCACTTGTGTTTTCTTCGTTAACATCTTACAAGAGGAATGATGATGAGTTTTGGGAAAGAAGTTTAATTGTAAATTCTCTTCTAGTCGAAACGCAAACAAATACAAAATGAAATCACGATCCAAGTCGATGTTACTTAAAAAGCATTGGCATAGCATAACATGCTAAAATTATTCTTTTCCTAAAAATTATAAGTGAAAGGATCATTTTAGTTGCTTATTAATATTCTTGATTGGATTGTAATTTCAATTACTTGATGAATTATAAGATGAATAAACAGTGAAACATAAAGTATTATTGAGGGCCATCTAGGTTACAGATTACCAGTTATCCCATTTTATGTAGCGCATTTATACCACATTAAAATATGCTATAAAATAATCCTCCGTAAAAACTGAATATTCTCCTCCCCATCTGCGTCTTCATCATCAAGAGAGTTTATTATACACGTCTAGAATTCACAAAGAGTTTAGACAACTTTTCCCTTTTTAAAAACTTTTTAGCAACCATAGTTTCAACAACCGTCTTTTGAAAGTGATCCTAGTGCTTTTGTACTTTTTTGCCCATCTTCTTCTTTCATAAAAATAAAGTTTATCCTCTTTTTCCCCATCTAAATTCGCTACTTTCACCAAATTCACTTTTTATTGAATAAAATGCAATACAAAAATTGTGAACTCTCTCCTTCTCTGTCCCTCTCGTGTCCCGTTTGACTTGCGAACAGATAAACTCTTAAATTTACAGGTTTTCGCATCTGAAAGCTAAAAAAAATGTAGCGTAACTTACTTTTCACTGACAAATTACCTAGAAACCCAAAATTATCTACTAATTCGCATTACATTCACTCAACTGTTATGACTACCTTACACATCATGTATTAATACCTGTCTACAATCATCGAGTGTAAGAGGCTGCCTCTTATTTAGCATAGTTATATATACTAAAAAAATATCGATCCGACTGACGGAGCATTAAGTGTAGAGTTCACTGTTTGAAATATTTTTTTGGCTCACACCGGCAAAATATAAAAAAGTAACTTTCTTTTGTGTACAGCTTTTAGTCTACAAGAGCATTGTAAGAAAGAAGAAAGAAGTAACATTGCGCATTGGTGTTGTTGATAACAAGGTTGGTGTTTTATAGCTGTCTTTAAATGTAATAAAAAGAAATTCCGGAAAAGGTACAAAAGTTGTAGGCTACAAATAAATGGATGTGTACGAAGGTGAAATCGAAGATAAGAAAAAGCTGATGATGATTTGTTGTTTGTTGTTTTGCCAACCTGTTCGACATGTGCGTAACTTAAGGATCCCCTAAATGCGCCAAATACTTTTGTTTGGAACACAAATCTTTATATAAATTCTACGCAATAGAATTTTCTATTTATAGTTGCATTTTCCACAGTAACATGGTTCCCGATAAACTATCCAATTATTTTTTAGGCTTGTTTGCTTCTTCTTCTTGTTAATAGGTAGTTTCAAATTATTCTTTTAATTCACAATGCATACAACCAAGTCTTTCAGTATATGGTCCTCAATATAGCTTTTGGTTTTGGGAACATGTATATATATATACGCTCGCTACATACCTGTAGCAAATCAAGCACCTATAGCAATCATACAACAGCTACAGTTTATGGTATTTTTGTGGTGTAATTTATTTTGTTCTAATTGTACGAGGGTGTTTTTGTGCTTATTAGCTTTAATGATTTGATACTCTTACAAAATAACACATTAAAAGGAACTAGATCAGTGCAAGGATGAAATTGTGGATGACCTCATAAGTAGTTTTTTGCGTAGGTAGATTAAAAGGCGTGTGTTACTAAAAGAATGATCGATACAATGGAAAATTTTACTTCGATCTCCCGTTTATTTTTAGAAATAAAACCAAAAGATTACTTGTAAGCATTTGAGCATTTGCTAAAATTCTACAATATACAGTTATTACAAGCTCCACATCAAAATTATTCTCTAATTCTTCTTTCGTGAGTGGGAAGACAAAATACTTCTGGGAAGAAATTTTCTTCTTGTTTCATTCGGAAATATAAAATAATTTAATTGGATAAAATTGATCATAGACTCGTGTTTTTGTGGCAGTTCTCTAGAAAGTTTGGGCACAATATGCCTATGGCTTTTGAAGCACTTCAGTTTATACTTCTAATATACTATTGACCAGTGTGATGATGATGATGAGATAGTGTATCGAATTATTCTGTAGTGGAGACAAATTAAGATTGGTTGACATAAAACAAAAGATTTCTTACGACCAGAAAAGAAAGAGAGATTGTTTCTTAGGTTTTCGTTGTAGTTGGATTACTAGCAAAAAATGATCAAATGAGCAATAGTACGAGTTGTTCCCTGACAGCGAGAATGAGAAAGAAAGCTCATCTCTAAGAATGTTGGTACAGCAATCAGGCTGAATCAGGCACACAAAAAAAGGTTTCTGACAACAAATAAGAAAAGACGGTGCTTTTACCATTACCATAGCTTTCTTGAGTATATCACCATTATTTCTTGTTTCTCATTACCGTTTCATTGTGTGCATTACCACAATGGAATATTTACTATAGACCTGCTCATACATTTATTCATTATTTTTGCGGCGACACTTTCACTTTCAACGTTTTCACTCCGTTACCACCAACTTCTCTGAAATTTGTTGCTTCTTCTTATCTCAAAAATAAACAGAAAACCTAGAAGTTTTTTGATTGTAGGAAGGAGCGGTATGCGGTGAAGCCTTGTGTTGATTTGCTGTGATCGTGGTGAATGGTGACAATCTTGATAAAGTTGGACAAGTGGAAAAAGATATAGTGTCACACATGAAATGTAGTTAGGCAACACACGACATTAGAACATCATCACTTTCTTTCATCTGTTGTATGTACAGTGGAACTTGTTTGTAAAAACTTCTATATGCCAACCCTATCTCGTGCTTTGTTGTTTCAAAGAAGAATGGCTAGATGAGCTTGTAGTTTAGATTCCTTGTGAATGAATATTTACTTTATTAGGAAAAGTAAACAAAAAATTACGTGATTGTGACGACGAAATAATTTGTCTTGCTATGTTTCGCCATGGTTACATAAAGATATTTGTAAACTCCTAAAAAATGCGCTCATTTCACCATCTTCTTGGCTGGCTACTAGTACATACTATGTAAAGCTTCTTGAAAAAATAGCGATTTCTTTTCTCATTACTTTCAAGCTTTGTAGCTGCAGTGTCACAGACTCTTTCGGGCTCAATGCCAAACCATTTCATTTATGCTGGTCTTCGACTCTAGAAGTCCGAACGAAGTTCTTTTTAAAAATTTCTTTTACTGGTTTGCCTTTTTTTTACGTTTTTTTATGTTCATGACAGAAATTTATTTTGGATAGAAAAATAGAACAATTTGTCTTCAGGCAAGCCTTTCTAAGAAAATATATAGTGTTTTAAGTGCTCAGGACTGACTAAACAGATAAAGCTGTTATTTGGCAATGCTAAAATATTTTCTATTGTCTTTGCTTATTTTTTGCTAGAATTGTGTTTGATGGACCAGTCTACGCAGTGCTGGTGCTGAAAGTAGTAATAGTTTTGATCGTTTCTTCACAGTAAAAGGATAAGTGGAAAAAGAACGGCAATGACATTTTTATTTCCGGCGATGATGACGATGCGTGTAACCGCTTATCTTAGAATAATATCAAATCCCTATTCAACACAACTCGTATTTTTTATAGCAAAGTTGTGTTGTGAGAATACAGTAATATGGTATTTTGGTTTAACTGTCAGTCCAGTTAGTGACAGATTTATTTCGTTTTTAATTAGAGGATCAGGGATGCACATTGGGTAAGCCCACCAACTACCGGCTACCAACCATTTTCCAATATTTTGGTATCACCACCACCGACAACCAAATATTGAAACAAAAACACTACCACCACCACCCCACCAACCGAAAACCACCAACCACTTGCTACCACAAGCAAATTTAACCCCACCAACTACCGACCACCGATTAAGCTTTTAATGATTCAACTGAATGATTTTTTCATGCTAAAGTATGTATTTGAAGAACGACAATTAAGATCCTAACAATACGTCAGCAGTAAATCACTAGCTACGTTGCTACGTATGTATTATATTTCTATTAATCAATCCCGCGCAAACTCGTAATTTGATTGATTTGAATGAGTAAATACAAATTTTAGAAACTACATTGCAGTGACACATCTGCATAAACATAACAGTTGCGACTGTTGTATGTTGTGATGATAGCATGAAGAAATCAAATCGGCTTTTTTGGATCAAGTTTAGCGGCTGATTACGCAGCCATAGATGATAATTATCGATCATCTTATGTTAGTTATGCTGATTGGAGTTATACATTGTACATACCTCGGGCGAGCATTATCAATGTGGCGATAATATAGAAGGGTTCCCCCCTTTGGTATAATTTTCAAAAAAAATAATATTTTTTGGAAAAGTTTATTTTTACTAAAAAAAATATAGAGATGAGAGTGTTAGGTTCGGTTATGTTAGGTTTTAAGCCGATTTTAGAAGTTATGTTAGGTTAGACTAAGTTTTAAACCGATATGAGAGTTAGGTTCGGTTAGGTTTTATAATGATATTAGAGGCTAGGTTAGGTTAAGTTAGGTTAAGTTATGTTATTTTAAGTTAAACTCAGATCGACACAAGTTTTTCTGTCAAAAAATAAAATAAAAATTTTCAAAAAAAAATTATACCAAAGGGGGGACCCTTCTCTAAAACTATCGCCATATTGATAATGCTGACCCATACCTCGGTGTTTGAGTAGGACATTTGTGTGCAAATGGTAACTGCAAGTGTGCTATTTTGTCTCAAACAAGGCAAACACCAACTACACCACCATACTAAACCCACCAACCACCTGCTACCAACAAAATTTAGGCCCCCACCGACTACCGGCCACCACCAAGTAAAAAAATATAGCAACCACCACCACCAAGCAAAATACCACCGGTGGTTGGTAGCAATTTTGGTAGTACTACCGCCACCGCGGTGGTACTACCGGTGGTATGTGCATCCCTGTAGAGGACACATAAACATTTTGGCAATAACAAAAGGGACGCAAAAAAAACCAATTGCTTGATCCAAATGATTATCGTATATAATACAAATTTGTAAAAAATAACAGCAGGCGAAGTCGATCAAGACATTTTGTCACTTTTTGTCCGTAAGAAAAACAAATTACGTACAATTATTGGAGATCTGAACAATGAACATTTACTCTAATCCTTACAATTAAAAAAAACTAGTCGGGAGTCGTGACATAGCTCTATTTATCTATGAATTTTCTCATATGAAGCTTGTTTAAAAAAGATCAACTCTTCCATTCTATTTAAATTATTGTTAGTTCTTCAAATCTCTTTTGAGTAGGGTGACTAATTATATACCACGTATATGAGAGATTTAGATCAATTGTCTTTTAAATCAAATTTATTAGGTTTAGCAATGCAGTTAGTCAAAAAGAAAATTGAAAAGTGGAGAACGCGGAGCATCGAAACTGACGAATTCCAAGTTTTCATTTCAAATAACGCAAAGTTGAAGGGGAAGGTCCTGTGTCGAGCATAGTCAGGAAGCATTGTAATCCACTGTAAAAAGCTATTCCCCACCAGTTGCTGCTGAGCAGGCACTCACGTCGGGTGGTGAGTAGAAAGGGAAATTCAACAAAGAAGGTTTTTAGCATGGATACAAGTTTTTCTTGTTTAGAATTTAAAGTTGGCGTGAAGTGAGATTGTGGACTTTTAATTTAAATATAATCTTTCCCCAAATTACAGTTAACAGTAATCATTAATATCATTTGTTGAACTCATATTTTTCCCTCGACGAATATCAAAAATGAATACAGTAATTACGACCAAGGACTTACATTAAATAGTTTTACACGAATGAGACTAAAATCTGATTTGTTTTCATATTCCAATCCGAAAACAAATTTAGTTAATATAACAAATTTAAGTTTTCCATTGCTTTAAAAACAACACATTTTTAACATTAAAAATTCTGTTTGCATTTTGCTTGTTTTATAAGACTTGATTTAAGTTGAGATGTCTGTCTATTGATATCAATTTGCTCGCATTAGGGGCACGTTTGCAGACTACCTAAATGCCTATATAACAGTCTAAAGCTTATAAGTAGAAATGTCGGCGTTTATTATACGCTACATACCCACTTGGAATTTTAAAAAGTCAATGGAATTGAATTCATAAAAATATTAAACAGTATATTAAATTGAATTTGTTAATTGCATAATTTGTAAAAGAATCATACTCATTAATTTATACTCGGAACATGAACATTGGAATCAGCGTTTCATGAAAACTACGTACATTCATCCCAAAATTCGTAGAGATATAAATTAAACCGACACAAATTTTGAAATGCAATCAAATTCAAAGTCAAATCCTTACTTTTAAGCTAATATATTTGTACGCTAATGTGTATGTTATTTACGTCAAAAAAACAGTAAACACTAAACGTATTGTCGAAGGGAAAAAGTGAAGGGAATCAATTAAGATTTAATTCAACTTCAATGATCACGAACGAAGTACAGAGAAAGATGGCTGTTTCATTCACGGTACTTTTTGTCTTCTTCTTTTCTTTCCGCATGTAAGTAGTTTTAATAGAAAAAGTTTTGCTGATGTACCTAACAGAGAAGAAAATCGACTCCCACACACACCTACCTATTAACTCAAACCCACTTTCTGAAAGTTTTTTGTTGGCAGAAACGAGAAAAATGCGATGAACAAACAAAAAGGAAATGATATTGAATGAACGTTCAATAGGCTATCTTGTTTGTATGGCATAGCGTCTGTCTGTAGATGAATGCATAGGAACAACACTCAAGTTTCCTGGCTTATTTCACTGTTTTTTGGTTATCATATTTACAAGTTTTCTTCACACGAAAATGTGAGGGAAAACTAGTACACGCACAAGTACACACACGACACACGAGCAATAGTTCACAGGAAATATTTTATTGGAGTACTTGAAAATAGAGTACCTAGAAACAAATTACACGCGTACTACTTATGTTGTTATTGGATTGGCAGATTCTTCGAGGAGAATATCATCAGGGTGACAGAGGTGACAAGATGAAAAACTCGAAATGACTAGGAACTGATGATTTTCGAATAAAATTGTGAATTTATTTCATTTCATCTTTGAATATTGTATGTACAGTTGTGGGATAGCGGTGATATGAAATTATGATATTCTTGGTTACTATGAGTGAGCTTACGTAATTCTAAATGTAAAACATAAAGGGCAACGAAATGAGATTTTTTCGTGGGTTTGCCCTTATAGTCTATTTGATTTTTTTGATGTCACTTGCTGAGATATTAATCCTTTCACAAAATCAGACTTTTGTCCTTGTCGATTGTACGTGTTCTAGATTTACTATTCTCATTTTTTTATGGACTGAAATGAGATGTCATACATTCTTCATTGTGTTGTGACCTGCGTTTTGTTCCAGTGATCTAGTTCTGTCTTGCTGTTCTCTTTTATCTTTGCATAGCATGTTTGCAAGTTCGCTCAAACGAGAGTTGAAATAAAAACTAGTGTACTATTTAGTAATCCAGGAGGATCAACGTGTTGTTCACAGGGCTTAATTAAAAATTCTCTTGGCTTCGCTTTTAGTGGCTCTTCTTTACACTATTTGCATTATCATCATTCTCATCTTGCCAAAAGTACAGTGAAACTTAGTGAAAATTGCGGTTTATTCCTTCAATATATTTTTTTAACTACGTGATCTTGACTAAAATAAAATGGTGTCTTCGTGTAACGATTTTACAGATGTTTATTCAACTTGATTCCCTACTGCTACGTTGTCAAATGCAAATAATTTTCCGGTTTGGAAATCTATGACATACATGAATATTAACAGAATCAATCTTTTTTTGCAGGAAGTTTGGAGAATTAATTTATATTTTCACTATGTATTTGGTTGGAGGGTTCAGAACTCAGCGTTTTTGGTAGAAAATAAGGAAAGTGGTAAAATTCAAAGCCAGTTTATGAAACTATACCTGACTTGTTATTTGCAGATTAACCTAGATCTGTTGTCGCCAAGATGATTTTTATATACTTCAATTGCATGAATGGAATATAAGCAAACAAGTAAAGTATAATGATGTAAGAAATGTCCCCAGATCAAACGAATTTATCAATTGATAGTAATTTTTGTTATCAAAAGTATGAAATTTGGAAGGTTTGAGAAAGCAAACCAAAGTAAATATTTACTAAAACAATCAGAGCTTTAAGTTTATGCTAATTTCATTTTTTCCGGATCGGCATTCGATGATAGTGTTAAATTAATATTAATCATACAACGCGTTTTTAACGCGCATCGATGCAATAACATGAAAGTATTCGATAACAGTCTATAAAATTGCTCAATGGGGAAAACACATACAGCGCATAGTTACATAGCACACCACTTAAAAATCTGATCAGTTTTCCATGTTGTTCTACAGGCTTACTTAAAATCATAGTTGTAGAGCTCAATAAAAAGTATGTTATATCTAAACAAATTTAAGAGACAACTCAACAGAATTCCAGAGCATTTATTTCGAGGGGACGCACAGTGAACAACATTATTAATGTTCTCAAAAGCATTTTTAGCGTATCATTTCCAGCTCTTTTAAGAAGTTTTATTTTAAAAGGAACAACAACACGTACTTAGAACGCACTCTCATCCCAACCCAACATAGCACAGCCAACAAAGTCAAAGTAGAACGGCCGCTGTAATAAAAGTTGCATTAAACTTGGCTTTCTCTTTTTGTGGACTTCAATGGTAAACGATACAAACTACACAAAAATTCTAGTCTACATCAATATTTTCTCTCATCTATCATAACTAACATCTACCCAAAAAGACTGGAGTATTTTTATGATCTCTTTAACAAACAACCACACAAACCAGAACAGATGCAGTAGTCGTGTTTGGTTTTGTGGCTATTCTGCAATGACTGTTTTCCGGTTTAGAATAAAAAATATGTTTTCTTTTGTTTAACCTTGAAAGAACAGTGATGTCGCATTATTACCCTACTATTATGCGTGCTCCTTATTAAACGACGATACAACGTGGGTTTTAAATACAAACAAGTCCGCATCTATGTATATTTTAGATTGCACTCGCAAAGATATTTTTTAGAGAAATCATGTTGCCAAAATAAAATGCATGCAAGCGTAATACCGGAAACACAGAGAAGTTGACTTGTTGTTTTTATCTAACTAGTTTTTACTACTTTTGGTGCAGGATACAAAATTATGACACGATGTGAAAGGAACTCTAGAATGAAGTAAACGCATGAAACCAGGATATTATAAATTTCCCATCATTTTCTTTTAACCTGACTCTCATTTCATCAGAGTTGGATGATACAAAGTAAACAACAAGGCAAGATGAGTGGAGAGAGAAAATGTGACTCATCTCCTCAGTTGCTAAAAGTTGCGAAGCATACTCTGCTGAAGTTGCGTTTGGAAAGGTGGAGATATAATGAGAAAAAAAAGAAATGCGATTGCTAGGGTGAAGTGAAGAGAATCATTATTTCCGCCGCCAAGTCAAACACTCGAGAAAGGTGGTGTGCCATTCGAGCAGAAACTTAAGTTTAGTAAGACTATTATAAAGAGAGCCTAAAAATGACAGCGTTGCTCTAGCCTTTTGCTTAGCTCAAAATTTCGCACCTTTTCTGAAGGGAAAAAGGTGCAATGACGTAGTTATAGCATAGAGAATCATGCTTACCCCTCAAATAACCTAAGTGAACTTTAAAATATTTTATGTTGCTTAAAATGAGAGACGACGAATAAGAAAAACAAGATGCAAACAAACAAACAAGAAATTGCTGTTCCGAAAGCTATAATTCCTCGTGGTGAAAAAAATAACAACAAGCTTATGTATGAGGAACAACGTTTCATGAACAGTTTTTAATGCTCTACAAAGTGCTACCGGAGTTGATCATGTTACTCCTCTTTTACCCACTAAACACCACATGTGAAGGTGGCACCAAAGTTTGGGGTGTCTTTATTTTATTTTTATTTGAGCATAGCATGTCACCTATAAATATGATGAGTTATGATTCCGTATAACTAGCTTGTGCGCTTCAACTTTGTCTGCTTGACTATTCATGTACCTACTTTAGTTTTCGCAGTACAGTAGTCCAAAGGGGGACAACCCCTGAGGTCGTCGGCTCCTCCGATATCCTCAAAATATTATCACCATGTAAATTCTGATTGCCAACGAAGATTAGCCTTAAATTTTTGAGAATAATAGTGAAATTGTACGTTGTGCAATGTACGTTAGAATTATGTTTATGATAATTTATTTGTTTAAAAGTGAGAAGTAAAAACGACTAGACTCACGCTTGGAATGCTCTTTTGACACACTCATGCTGACAGTACGACAATAATTTTACAGAACAACTCGAATGCTACTTTTATTTATCGAAAGACAAAAGTTTATGATGAACGTTTCATGAAACTACCTATTTGATTCGGTCAAAAAGCTTGCGAGAAGAGGTCGACTTATTTCAAGTTTGAAGTTATTAACATTGAAAAGTTAAGAATTCATGAAAATTGCCTGTATTAAATTCGATGATGACGATGACTTCTGTTCTGGACTAATTTGTGTTCCTCCTCGTATGTATGTACTTACAAATGGTTAAACGCCTCCTAAAATTTTCATTTAGATTTCGTGATTTATCCCTAATATAGGTCATAGCTTTCTAAGATGAAAATAAGTATGAGAGAAATTTATGTATTCATAGGCATAGCCTTGACAATAACTTTTGCTTACCGTATTTGATTATCACAGTAATAGTAATACTTTATATTCCATTCTTTTTTAAAAGGTGATTGTACAACACTTGTTCATTAAGTGCTTATAAATATTGACTATTAAGTTTTTTTAGCAGTATGTTAGAAATTTCTGCCGAAATGAAATGAAATGTCATGACTGATGACATTCTCCATTGTAAATTGCGTTTTTGTTCTGCTGTTCTAGTCTTGTCTGTCTTGTTTTCTCCTTTTATTATAATTATCATATCATCTACCAGTACCAGCATACTATATAAATACTTACCAGCCATGCTGAGCTAAAATACTTACCTCGGAGAATGCACACCACTTTGCATCATGATAGTAGTCACTAATCCGGTAGGATTTTCATGTTGTTCGCAAGGCTTAATTAAAAATCCTCTTCGTTCTATTTCCCTACTTTTTCCTTGCATCTCTACAACCACCCTTATCAAAATTCTCATCACTCCTCAAAATACAGTGAAACTTTTACATAAAGCCCCTCCAGGAAAACCATCACATAATAATATTGCATAGAAAAGTTAGCTAAAAGTTGATGAGCTTTTATGTACTTTATTTTCAAATGTCAAATTAGGTAATCCTTTCGTTGCACCGTTAAACAAAACAAAAGCTTGCATGCATGTATTATGCAAACATCATTGAATTGTGTTTTTTGGAATAGACATCACAATGGGTTTAGGAGTACATCGCAACAAACACATATTTCAGGATTATGGGAAGAAATATAAGGGAAATATGATGTGCATGTGTCAACGGCAATCATATTGATGGTGGTATTCCTGCTGATGAGAATCCTGTCGTTTGTTGGCATAGCCGGCAAAAAAGCTTAGCAACCGCCTAGTTCTCCAGGAAAGTAAAAAGACTCAAATGTTCCATTTTGACAGATTGACGATTCTAAAAATGTTAGTGAAGGTAGACTTCTGGCTTACTCCAACAACCCGAGCTATGAAAAATTTGTCATCAAATGTACAGAACTTTAAAATTTCGTTTGTTAGAATCATATAATGTAAATTGCGCTTCATATCAAAAAAGGCATTGATACCTGGAAAACGGGTAGACTCAACCTTGAATGATGTCTGACAATGGAATCCATATGAATTAAACTAAGGTTAGTGATACGCAACGCAGACAGCCTAGTGTCATTTTATCATTTAATGAAAAATCTTAATTACTTTCATCTGGAATTTGTTACTTTGTGGTTTTTGCTATCCAAAAGTCTATAGAAAATATGGAAAGAGTAAGGACGTTTCTATGTCGTACGTATGTAAATAACCACGAAATCCGCACAAAAAACTTTTGAAACATGTTTTTTCACTAAAATGCTTTTCATATTTTAGCTACGCAAACCCTCCATATAATGATTGCACTGCATTGAAATATAAGGTAAAATATAAGTAAACTAGTAGAATGCCCATAAAACTGATGTTTTCTGGAAGTTATGCGATTAAAGATTTTAAAAATAAATTCAAAAGATCTAGAACTTTTTATGTTTCTTTGGTCAGCCCAAAAAGCAAGCTGGTTGATT
>JAQFZH010002515.1:0-16333 GCA_034695485.1 Entomobrya nivalis | reverse complement strand
GCAGCTCATAAAATATGAGGTGTGTATCTTATGAGGGCAATATGAGCCCCCTCATAAACTTGTGTGGAGAACCTCTATCAATTTGTTATGAATAAAAATTAACTCATTGTTCTGTTTCTACTTGTGTGCATATATGAGTGTTAGGTAAACTTTGACATGAAATACTTGTTTCAAATAAATTTCTTTCACATGCTCACTTCGGATCCAGTGTTTCAAAAAAATCCAACATTCATTCGTTCTCTATAAAATACTTAATCAATTTTTTTCTCGTCTGATTTGGTTTTAACAAACGAGAAATAGCACAACAGCGAACTTTATATTAGGTGTCGTATTTGCAAGCAGGTGAAATATTTTAATAAATTTCGAACCTAATACAAGGAACGCCCGAATACAATAAAGTATTTCAAATTTGCTAAGCAAAACTTTAGCCGTTTTATTTCAATTACTTAATTAATAAGCTGTAAAATGCTATTGGATTTTAGCACCATTTTGATCTCCATATTAAGTTTTAGTATCAACGTTGTGTCATTTTATCAATGGAAGTTATGGCCTTTAGCACAATCTAATCCTGACCACCGAGCTTCTTCTGGACGCCCCATTAATCACGTGGTAAATATAGATTCATTCACTTTTAAATGTCGACACTGCTTTTTGTTAGTTTCCCTGTCAAACGATGTAGATATTTCATTTGCTACTACACCAGTATATCTTAGGCGTTTATTTCCTGTAAGAGCTGAAGTATCTAGGTCCTGGACAAGCTATATAAAATACGTTCCAATGAATTTAGCCAAAAAAGTTAAAAGGAACGTTCACATTTGAACGGAAATAAATTATGCTCGTCCAAGTATTTCCAAGTTTTATTCAATATATGTACTCAAATCAACTTGGATGAGTTTGTTGCCAACATTAGACCATGGAACTTCCAGCAGTATATTTATGTGTTGCCTTCTAATAAACTTGTAAAACTGAATACATTATGGCTACGTAATTTTCATGGAGATGATATACCAAATACGGAAGTAATTGGCATCGTAGTTTCAAATGTACATCAAAATAATCTACAATTAGTGGGATACCATCTCAGTAAAGTAGAACGTTCAACAAACATAAATGAAAACATGATTCTATTCGTTTTTAGTATAGACATTGGCAACAACACAGCGTATTCAATAGATCTACTATTTACAGGATCCAACGTTGCCGATATAAGAGTCAACATTGCAATAAATTGTGAGCCATTTTCAAGATCCTTGGTTCAAATACAACATCATATTAATGAGCAGCTTGTTACCAAATCAAACGTATCATCTAAAGATCCTCATTTGTCATTTCATAACTATTTCAGTGAATGCAGTGATAAAATTTTACTTTCAAAAATTCCAAATAGCCACTCAATTCATAATATTTTAATGTGCCTTAAACGTAAAGTAGTTTTGAAATATGTTGTTGTGAGTTTCGCGGAATTTCAGTCCGATTTATGGGGGCGTATTGCGATAAGGGATTTTGCCGGATACGATATAGATAGCATGTGGTTTGTGACTCCCCATCCCCCAACACAGTATAGGTATATTGCTTGTGGAGACAGGTTTGTTGGAAATAATGGGCCCTATAACATATTTTTTGCAAGCTTTAATTTTGAAATTTGGATAGCAATTGTGTTCGTATTTTTGGTAATTGTTCCTGCTCAATTGTTCATATTTTCAATGTCCAAGGATTTTAGTTTCAAGACAGACATCACTACATTTTGTAAATTTACTGTTTCGGTTGGAAAAATATTCCTTGACCAATCATCCATGCTATCATCAAAAAGACTTGTAAACAACTCGTTAAGAATTTTGATAGGGTTTGTACTTGTGTGTGTTGTTGTTTTGAGTAATACCTACAAAAACGACAACATGTACGAAATGATGCTACCCAAATTATTTCGATCTGTGACCACTTTTGAGCAACTACTGGCTTTTAGGTATAATGTATATTCACTACCATACTTGTTCAGTGTTCCTAATGATATATCGTATCCTTCGGCAAATAAGAGCATTACGAGTAAAATTATGCCTGCAGGTGATCATGCAGTATTTGTAGAAGTAGGTTACCCAAATTTAAATTCAGATCCCAATTTATATTAAGAAATATGGAGCTCCATTTCATTCAAACTAAATGGTTTGAAAACGTTTCTAAAGACTCGGGCATATGGACACGGCCTCTATATAAAATCGGAAAATATATTGCGAATTTTTTGACGTCACAAAACCAGTCTATTAATATGTTAACAAAATATATTGACAATGAAATGAAGGCTTTAGAAATACCTGTTTTAATAGAACTAGAAAATTGCAACAACACGGCTTTTATTGAAGAGGAAACTAAAATAAATGATTGGGAAATGATTTTGCGGAATAAGGGAGTCAAGAAATTGTCCATTGGAAAAGAAATAATATTGAGGAAAAGTGTTGGTTATGCACTTAAGAAATGGTTGCCAATGTTCGTATATAAGCGTTTTAGGGGTATTGAGTCTTCTGGTATTCTTACATGGTGGGACCACATGATTTCAGGACATCTTGGAAAATTGAGAACAAATTTAAGGACACTCGATAAATCTGACAAACAGTTTAACGATTACTACAATACGCCAATACATACCAACGATTACAACTTAAGAGCGTTTTTGATAATATTTTATCTTGTATTGGAGATGGGGTTTATAGCTTTTGTTTGTTGTGTATTGGAGGTAATCCTTTATTTCAGGGTATTATGCTTGCAAAGTATACGGAACTTGCCAAGATATATATTACACCTTTTCAAATGTTCATTCTGAAGGTAAAATCAAACGGATATTATTAAATTTTCTAGGACTATATTAAAAAATAGTGTTACATCTTACCAACAATATTTTAATATCTATTCATTCCTAATCCTTGTTACTGTCATTTAATTTAAAAAAATATTTTATAGCAAATTAGATGAAATAAAGAAGAAAAGCATATCATTTTGTTGATGTTGCTAGTCAATTAGATGTTGTGTCTCCGCCACGGTTCATGTTCCTTCGTTTAAGAATATCGTTTTTTGTATATTTTGAGGAATTTATTTTAATGATTTGTAATAAAATATCAGGTTTGACGTCCATTTCTTAACATTTTCATAGTGGAAACTTCTCATAGACGTTAGCTTATTTCATTTCATTGTATTGCTTAAAAATACGTCGGTAATAATATTTCATTTGTCCATCAATATATGTAAATGATATTCGAATGTCAATGATACTCATCATTGGTTGAGTAACTACTAACAAAATAATTTAAAAATGTACTTATGAATCAGGAATATGAAATTATTTTAATGACACTTTCGATAAAAACAAAAAGAACCATTTAAAAAATATGTATTCAGTTTTACCTCTTTGACTAACTTGAAAATCCTGTCAACAATTGTAAGAAGTTTAAGGTTTATGCTTTTTGGACTATTGATAAAATTGAGGAAAGGGTTTTCTAATGTATCAATTTAGATTTTGATTGTATAATTTACATTTTCCACTCCAATAGACCCTCATAGTTATTTCCCATTAATCAGCTTGCTGAATAAGTTCACTTGTGTAAGGTTTATTGTACACATGTGTATGTGTGAAAAACATACAAATTACTTTTGCCAGTCGAAAATGATTTCGCAGAAAAGAATTCAAATGGCTAAGTTGCATCTTCGTGAAAAGACAGAATTTTCAAAATTGAGGTTTTATTTATATTTTTAGCAAATGATTATGTATGTTAAAAGATGCTATAAAGTATATAGAATTATTATTACAAATGTACCATAGTATAACTTTTGTTCGTTGTCAGACTATCTTCAAAGAAAAAATTTGATCTAAACTATGATGATACTACTTCTAAAGTTAACTACAGCAATCAAGATTTTAACTATTCAACTAACTTGAAATATTTTTAACAATATACTTTGACGATTTAGACTTAAGAAAAGAAAGCGACAGTAAAAATGTAAAAAACACAGCGATTTGAATGGTTACAGGTCTCAAGATAACTTTAATCAAACGCTTTTACATTCTAAACAACAATTATTTTCTGAAATGTACAATTATTCAGTTACATTGACAACATACAAGATTTAGACAGTTTCTGGGCTATTCCAATTTCCTACAAGTATCAAAATTTAGTACTTATTTGAAGCACTGAAAGTTAAAATAACGATCGACGACTATTTATTCTTTGAAAATATTTTAAATGATTAAAAACTTCATTCAAGCTAAGATTTTCTTAGGCTAATCTACGTCAGTAATGTTTTAACAATATAGTGCCTTAACCACGAAACCATAGCAGATTATCATCAGCTTTATATTAGACAGTATTATCTAACTTGGATGTTCAAGTATTCTATTTCTATATATCTTTGGTGTGGCTACATACTTGCAATTTTATTTTTATGCTTTACAATAGTCGGATGGAAGATATTTCCAGTGACATTGTATCTATCATCAGTACCAAATACGTTTTTCATCCATTTCCTAATACAAGTTGCTCTTCCTCTCTGTGTAAGGTCGCACGAGTCTAGTTTATACTTAATTCGATACACGTGGTCAAGACATTTGACTAATTTAACGAATCCATTTCAACAAAAATTATTACAAAAACAGGTACGAAGCCTTCGAACCATAACGTTTTATTCGGGATCAGTAGCATCTCTTGATAAATCTACAAGGTTAAGCTTTTTACAATATAGTACAAGAAATAAGGTCGATGTCCTCTTGCTTATTCAGCATTTTTTGGCAAAAATGGACAAGGTTGTCTTTTTAATGTATAATTTGCTTTATGTTTTGTTTGGCAAGCCATGTAATATATTTTGGGCAAGGACATAAACGTTTGTCCAGTTTGAAGTTTAAAGATATATTTTTTATGTATAGCATGTGAGTAAGCATTTTGGTTTCAAGTACTGATAAAAGTATTCTTACCTCTATTTTACCTTCAAAACTTCTAAAACTCGATAAAAATGTGCTTAGGAAAATTGGAATAAACACTTTTATTAAAGGTTTGCTCAGTTATATTATTTATTATACTGAGTTATTTATTTAATTTGCGTGCGCTGAATATTTTTTTTAATTAAGAGAAACAACAGTGATGAATTCTTGGATTTAAGTCCTTTTTGAGCTATGTACTATCAATTGTATATTCCATCGAAATAATAAAAAAAAAATATTACTTCGATACAGAAACAAGAAGCAACAGCCTTTATTTTGAAGTAGAATGATCAAATGTAAATTAATTGTGTATTTCACACAGCCTAAATTTTCCTGAGTATAGGTTTGCAAATATTGTTCTGCAACAAATGATATGTAAACACACTAGCCAAAAAATCTTGAAGGAGGTTCGACTATTTAGAAACTTATTTATCGAGCCAACAGCACTTTCTTTTAATTAGTGAAAAATAATTGTGCCTAGTACAGAGCATTCTTTAAACTCTACAATTTTGTATTATGATAAGTGATGTCAAATTACAAGTATTTATTATAAAAACTCGATAGATACTTCATTTGCATAAAATATTAATATACGTACGAATGCAAGCAATTCTCACATTGTAATAATAAAGCTTCTAATAAGTTTCTGGGCTATTCCAATTTCCTACAAGTAGCAAAATTTAGTACTTATTTAAAGCACTGAAATTTAAAATAATGATTCACGACGATTCATTTTTTGAAAATATTTTAATTGATTAAAAACCTCATTCAAGCTACGATTGTCCTAAGCTCAGCTAAGTCAGTAATGTTTTAACAATATAGCGTATTATAGAGTAAAGTATTCGTTCAGGCAAGAAGCATTGATAATTTGCTAAGAAGAAAAATAAAATTCGTAAGCATGTCGTTTGCCACATAGCCTTAAAATATTAAGCAGTTTTAAGTATTCACGTTTTTGAGATTTGATAGTGGCTCTTAAAACAAAAAATTCTATCGGCTTGAATTTTCAGCGAATACTTCAAAGTTGTCACTTTGCCAAACTTAAAGCTTGGGTCTTCAGAAAATTGACATAAAGGAAAATTTGTGCCAATCAAATAACTTTTTTCAAGCCATTTTGGCAAGTGAAGAAAATTTAAAGGTCACTTTTGCAAACGTTAATTGTTTAAGCTAGCAGAATATTGAGCGCAGCGTATACAATATACAATAATACATTTACTTTGGATATCTATTTAAATGGATATCTTTGGATATCTATGTTTCCCAATTTCTTTTTCAATAATTTATTGGTCATTTATTGCGCCTCCATAGTTTTCGCAAAACAACAATGGAAATAAGTTAGATGTTTTGAAGAAAACAATTTATTTAATTTCATTTACTGAAAGAACTATTAACCTTTAATGAAAATATTCAATTTTAATACTTATTTAAAGCACTGAACTTTAAAACAATGATATATTGAAGGGTTTCAATTCTTAAAAATATTTGAATGATTTAAAACATCGTTCAAATTTTAAACCATTCCAAGGTCATTAGTTTAAAATAAACAACAATAAATTTATTTTAACTAAATATTTGAAAGCTAGGCAATGTTTCCAAACTTCTTTTTAAATTGCTTCTTAACCATTCATTGCGCTTCCATAGTTTTATCGGAAGAACAATGGGAACTAGCGCCATTACCAAAGTCAAATAAGCTAATACAGGCATATTCTGAGCAACCTAAAGTTAATGACGTAAATCTAGATAACTTTGTTTTTAATTGTCAAAACTGCTTTTTATTTGTATCTCTTTTTAATGACGTAAATATTTTGTATTCCAACACACCGATTTTTATAAGCCGGTTATACCCTGTAGATGTAGGTGCCTGGGACCACCAAGCCGAATATGTTCCACTGAAATTGTCACTAAGGGTTAAAAATAACCATGGATTGGTTATTCCGCGCTTTAACCAATCGCAATATTGTTCGTCAAAGTTTTTCCTAAACGGAGTTGTAATATGCTCACATATAAAGCTCACTAAGTTTGCATCCTATATTAAGCCATGGAACTTTCAACAATATGTGTATGTTCTCCCGTCTAATAAACAAGTCCAACTAAATACACCATGGCTTCGCAAAAGAGAATACTTTGAAAAGCAAATTGTTACAGCTGTTATTGGAATCGTCATTTCAAGCGTGGAAGAAGATTTCCCGTGGTCTTTACCAGCAGTGGATATAACATGGTGGGACCTAGATATGCCCGCAGGCGAAAGCATAGTTATATTTTCTTTTAGTCTAGAAAAACCAAAAAACGACAACAAAACGTTGTGTTCAATCACGCTATCAATATTGGGGTTTTACTTTGCACGTCTAGAAGTTACTATTACATTTAACTTTAGCCTAAGATACTTATCATTAACTGACATTCAGGATTACATTGACAAAAAATTCGTAGCAACACTAAACGTATCATCAATAGACACTTACCCGGCATATTCTTGCAATTTGAGCGACTTGACTAAAGGATTGCTAGTTTCCAAATTTTTCAATCACTATTCGATTGATGATATTTTAATGTGCTTAAAAACTAATGTACTCTTGCAGTATATTTTTGGACAAAACTTTGAGATCAATAACCAAGTGAGTAATGCTTTTGCTCGCATTGAATTTCGGAACTTTACTGGGTACGATGTAGACAGCATGTGGTTTGTTGCATCCCATCCACCCACTCGAACTAGATTTATCGCGTGTGGTGATATGTTTGCTGAACCAAACGCACATTACATTTTTATTGCGAGTTTTGACCCTGAAATTTGGATAGCAATTGTTGTAATATTTTTTGCAGTAGTGCCCACACAATTGTTTCTATTTTCATTATTGGAGGAGCTTAGGTCAAATATTTTAATAGATTTATTTTTTCAAGGCGTCGTTTCTGTTGGAAAAATATTTCTCGACCAGTCATCCCAACTAACATCAAAAAGGATTTTTAACAACTCGATTAGAATTTTAGTAGGATTTACACTTGTTTGTATTCTGGTTTTGAGCAACACTTACAAAAACGACAATATGTACGAGATGATGCTGCCGAAAATATTTCGGCCGGTAGAGTCATTTGAACAACTTGTTATGTCAAAGTATAATGTGTACTCATTGCCGATCTTGTCTCCCACTAAAAAAGGTAACATGGAATTCTTGGAAGAATTTTTTAATGACGATTTAAACACAGAAGTTCTACAAGTAAAAAATCACTGGGCGTCCATATTTTTTGGCGGCGAGTCAATTGTTTCATTTCGATCTGTGTTTGAGAAAGAAAACTTTCAAGTTTCTCATTTTAAAACTAAACTGCTTGACTCCGTTTTTAAGAACTCGGATATATGGACACGTCCTCTTTATACAATTGCACAGTATGCCAAAACAGTACTTTTGTCACAAAAAAGGATGATAACTGGGAAACAAATTGCTGACTTTATAACTCAAAACGTAAGTTTAGAAATACTCGTCCTAACAGAATTGGAATATTGTAACAACACAGCTTTCCTTCTACAAGATACCAAAATAAAAGAATACGAAATGATTTTACGGCATAAAGACGTCACAAAACTATCTGTTGGGAAGGATATATTAGTTCGAAAGAGTCTTGGATATTCATTTACGGGATGGATACCCGAGTTCATTTTAAAGCGGACTGGAGGTATAAAATCTTCTGGCATTGTTGAATGGTGGGATAAAATGGTTTCGGTTCATCTCGCAAATTTGCGAACAAATTTAAAAACAGTTAACGTCACCGACAAAAAGTTCTCTGAATACTTTAGCACAAAAATATATGTTCTTAATGAACAAAGTTCGAGAGCTTTCTTAACAATATTATATTTCGTATTCAAAATGGGTTTGTTAGCGGTCATTTGCGTTTTACTAGAGAATGTGAATCATTACAGGTGTGCTATTCTTCAGAACATATGGAGACTGGGAAGATTTTTTTCTAACTTATTCAAAGAATTTTGCAAAACAATCTTTGTGATTGTGAAATATTTTAGAAACAAGATGTGTTTCTACACAAGACAAAATTCAAAGTGAAAAATGTTAATTTTTATTAGCAAACTTGGCTCCATGGACTTCAAGGTTTATATGTTTCCCTTTTTGTTTTTAGTTAAATGATCCCGGCAACAGTTGGTACATATTGTGTTTTTTGGAGCACAGATACATGTTGAAATTGTATGGACGATGTTTCAAACTTACTGATTAAATTTTATTAATAATATTGATATTAGAATTAATATTATAATAAATTATTTCTTGATATCATCAGTTGATTAAGCTAATAATTTATTGTCTTTGCGAAAATTATTACCATGTATATTCGTTAAAGCTAATTATTTTGTTTGATTTTTTGAAGCAACATATTTCAATAAGTTATGACTATAATTGAGATTTGATTTTCATTTAGAACAACTACAAACTCAAATTTGTCCTTGGAAACGACCTGTTTTTTTACCAAATTAAGTAATAAATCGTCGGATTTTTTATCGTTTTTGTTAGTTTGATAGCAACGATTGCGAGCGCAATTGTTGGCAAAGTACTATTGATGCGATACAACCTAATATGAAATCTTGATACATTTAGTGAATTTTTTGATCACTTTGTAAATAAACTAGATTTGTAATAATTTGAAGCTAGTAAAATTGGAAAATGTGTAAAGTGTCGGTTGGGTTTTGTATATGCTGAGGATAATTATTTGTCTTTCCGATAACTAATGTTCCCTAAAAACTATTTATTGTTGAAATCTTATCTCATCTGATACCATCTTATTAAAGTTAACAAATTTTCAGTTTCCATTACCAATCAAAATAAATGATAGACATAGATTTGCCGTTTCTATGATACAAAAATGAAATATGACATCAACATGTTTTAAGCAAAGTTAACTAAAAGATATTCACTCGTTTTTCATAAAATTGAGGAAAGTTTTTACTAAATCCCACACTGTATTTAAAATTAAGCATACAAATGATGTTAGCTTGTCTTGTTAGCTAGCTCTTAATAAGATACTACATTTAATAATGAGGACATGGCCAACTAAATTTAAAGTGTAGTTTTAATTTAAATAAGTTAGATGATATGAAGAAAACGATTGATTTAATTTCATATACAGAAAGAACTATAAACCTTTCATAAAAATATTCAGTTTTAATGTTTATTTGAAGCACTGAACTTCAAAGCAATGATCTATTGAAGAGTTTTTTTTAAATATTTGAATGATTTAAAACATCATTCAAGCTACGAGTGTCTTAAGTTCACCTACGCCGGTAATTTTAAAAATGACGTATTGTAGAGTGAAGTGTTCGTTTAGACTAGAAACATTGCTTATTTGCAATAAAGGCACATCAAATTCGTAACCCTTTCGTTATTATTCACCGCTGTGCCTTAATATGTGAATTATTTCGAAATATTCAAGTGTTTTAGAATTGAAAATGGCTCCTGAAAAAAAAATATCGGCTTGAATTATCAGCAACTACGTCAAGGTGTCCGCTTTACCAAACTTAAATCTTGGCTCTTCAGAAAACGATTTTAATCTACGTCAATCTACTCACTTGTTCACGAGATACGGGCAAGTGTGGAAAATTTTAGGGCTTATTTTGCAAACGCTACGTCTTCAAACTATATTTTGAGCGTAATGTAATTTCAAATCAAAAAATTTCGATTTACTACTACCGTTATTTTAAAGAGTTTTTTTTCAATTCCGACATAAAACGAGTAACTGAAAAACCGTTTCAAGACCCTTAAATTAAAATAAACTACAATTATTTTTTAGATCTATATTTGAACGCTAAGCAATGTTTCCAAAGTTCTGTTTAAATTACTTATTGATCGTTTATTACGCCTCCATAGTTTTATCGGAACAACAATGGGAATTAGCTCCATTGCCAAAGTCAAATAAGCTAATACAGGCGTATTCTGAACAACCCGAAGTTAATGACGTAAATCTGGATAATTTTGTTTTTAATTGTCAAAATTGCTTTTTATTTGTATCGCTTTTTAATGACGTAAATATTTTGTATTCCAACACACCCATTTTTATAAGCCGCTTATACCCTGTAGAACCTGTAGCTACAGGTAGCTGGGAGGAACACTCATCCGTCGAATATATTCCACTCAAATTGGCATTACGAGTAAAAAAGAACCATTCTTTAATTATTCCGTACGACAAACAATCGTTCTTTTGTTCATCCAAATTTTTCCAAAGTGAATTTGTAATATGCTCGCATACAAAGCTTACTGAGTTTGCATCCTATATTAAGCCATGGAACTTTCAACAATATGTTTATGTGCTTCCGTCGAATAAACAAGTCAAAATGAATACACCATGGCTTCGCAAAAAACAATACGTCGAAAAACAAATTCTCACACCTATTATTGGAGTTGTCATTTCAAGCGAGGAACAAGATTTCGCGTGGTCTTTTAGGACAGTAGATCCAACATGGTGGGACTGGGACATATATGATTTACCCATTGGCGAAAGCATAGTTATATTTTCTTTTAGTCTAGAAACACCGAAAAATAACAACAAAACGTTGCGTTCAATCACGCTTTCAATGTTGGGGTTGAACTTTGGACGTATAGAAGTTACCATTTCAATTAATTTTAGCCCAAGTTATTTATCGTTAACTGAAATTCAACATTTCATTGACAAACAACTTGTTTCAACCTCAAATATTTCAACTATAGAGGCTCACGCGACAGTGTCTTGCGCTTTTCATGACTGGTCTAAAGGAATGCTTCTTTCCAAGATTTCAAATCAATATTCAATAGACTATATTTTAAGATGTTTAAAAAGTAAAGTACTCTTGGAGTATATTTTTGGACAAAACTTTAAGATCTACTACCCGGAAATAAATACTTTTCCGTTCATTGAATTCCGAAATTTTGCTGGGTACGATGTAGACAGTATGTGGTTTGTCGCTTCCCATCCACCAACTGAAATTAGATTTATCGCGTGTGGTGATATGTTTGCTGAACCAAAAGCATACTACATTTTTGTTGCAAGTTTTCAAACCGAAATTTGGATAGCAATTGTTTTTGTATTTTTTATAGTGGTGCCCGCACAAGTATTTCTATTTTCTTTAATGGAGGAATTTAAAACAAAAGCGTCAAGAGATTCAATTTTTCAAGGTGTGGTTTCTATTGGAAAAATATTTCTTGATCAGTCGTCGCTACTAACATCAAGATAAAATATTAACAACTCGATGAGAATTTTGGTAGGATTTACACTTGTTTGTATTCTAGTTTTGAGCAACACATACAAAAACGACAATATGTACGAGATGATGCTGCCGAAAATATTTCGACCAGTGGAGTCTTTTGAACAACTTGTTATTTCAAAGTATAATGTGTACTCATTGCCGGTCTTGGAGCACATTTTTTTGGAATACCTGGAACCATTTTCAGGTGATCCAACTATAGCAAACACAAAAATTAAAGAAGGAAGAAACCACTGGGCGTATTTATTAGTGGGCTGGGACGAAATAGCTTCATTTCAGACTGTTTTTAGGAAAGAAAACTTAGACCTTTATTTATTTAATAGTAAACTCTTTGAATTCGTTCATGAGAACACCCACATATGGACAAGTCCTCTTTACAAAGTCGCACAGTATGCGAAGACAATACTTTTGCATCAGAATAGTTTTATAACGTTTCAAGAAATTTCTGATTTTATGGATCAAAATTTCAGTAAACAAATTTCCGTACTAACAGATTTGGAATATTGAAACAACACAGCTTTCCTTGCAGAAGACACGGAGATAAAGGAATTCGAAATGGTTTTGCGTTATAAAGGCGTCAGCAAACTATCTGTTGGGAAGGACATATTGGTTCGAAAGAGTCTGGGATATGCATTTACGGGATGGATACCCGAGTTTATTTTAAAGCGGACTGGAGGTCTAAAATCTTCTGGCATTCTTGAATGGTGGGATAAAATTATATCAGTTCATCTCGCAAATTTGCGAACAAATTTAAAAACAGTTAACGTCACAGACCAAAAATTCTCTGAATACTTTAGCACAAAAATATATGTTCCTAATGACCACAGCTCTAGAGCTTTCTTAACAATATTATATTTCGTATTCAAAATGGTTTTGTTAGCTGTCCTTTGCGTTTTACTGGAGAATGTATATCATTACAGGAATACTATTACTTAAAATATGAAAACTGAGAAGTTTTATTTCTAAATTATTGAAAGTATTTTGCAGACCTATTTTCGTTGTGAATCATTTGAGAAACAAAATGCTTTTCTACAGAAAAAAAGTTAGGTTAGGTGTTAAACACAAAGACAATGGCAAATTTTCTTAGTAGTAAGTAACATGCCATCATGGAATTCAATGTTTATAGGTTTCCCTTATTGTTTTCAACTAAGTCATTTCGGCAACAGTTGTTACATATTATTTGTTTCTGGCGCAGCATTTAAAATATTTAGTAAAATGTAAGCTGAATATTTTTTTATTTTTAGATAGTTGTATGTCAAACAACTGATTTTTCTCATTTTTAATTAGTTTTATGTCGAACAAATTATTTTTCTAATTTTTATCTTTAACTCAAACCATATGTTTTGGTTGGCTCAACTTACTTTGTCAAATGAAAAATGCTACAAATATTTTACTAATATATTGACAAGACATATTACTAATTTTCAAACCAGTTTCTTTTCAATTATTTGTAATCGTAAAATATTTTTATGAACCAAATTTCTTGTTATATAATTAAGTTGTTTCATGAGAAATTTAATAATTGATTGGTTACGACTTCTTAAATTTTTCAATAAAACATTAAATATTCCTCATCGTTTCTACCAGAAGGTAATAGTTTCGAATTATTTCTATCCAAAATATTTTTAACTAGAGTTGAACTTAAGGAGTGTAACATTTTATAAACCGATTTAATGATCCTTGGATTTACTTTTAATGTAACTATTTTGCTTGAGCGTTTTCTTCATAAATTTATTTTATTGGGCACTTAACGTACTTCTATTGAACAAGAATATAAAAAGCCTCAATTTGATTACTCTTGTAATAATTCTAACACCAAGCACGTAATAATATTTCTTGGTTACCTTAATTTGTTTATTAGTTTTACACAACGAGGATTCCAGAATCGTAATCTACGAGTAAAAATGACCCCGAACTGACTATTCATTTGGTGATTTGCGAGTGAAATTTGTTTTGGTTCCCGTGTGAGACGCGTTTTTGCATTCCAGTCTAACAGTTAACACTTTCCTATCAAGTTTTGTAATCATATTGCAGTAGTAATATTATTTTTATGGTGGTTCTTATTCAATGGTCAGCTGTGTCCATGATAAATAGACATGAACCAAAAATGTCAATAAGAGCGTCATCTCAAAGATTAACCATTATCGGGAAAATATTTCTGAAACAGTCATATGCACTCGAATGCATAGAGTTTATAAATGATTCAACCAAAATTTTGACGGACTTTATTCTTATATTTGCTTTGGTTTTGAGTTCAAGCAAGACAAACGATAACATGCATGAGATGATGCTACAAAAACGTTTAGACCGATTGAAACATTTGAGCTAATGATTTGTTCTAAATACACTTTTCACATTTTGCCTACACACCTAAACTATATAAATTTAAATGCTCGGCACATTTTCATAAATCATTAGTTTGCAACAACATTAAAGAGATTAGGAAAACATTTTGGGCAAATTCAAGTTAATTATGAAAAGATAGTGGAATTTGTGTCTGAGTTCTTTTGCCAACGGTCAAAAATATTGGAAGTCGTTTTAAATAATTCCAAAATATGGACACAACCCTTATATAAATGGAACCAAGTTCCTGAAGAAAATACTTTGACACAGAATATGTCAATACTTCGGGATCAAGTAAAATCATTACTGCATCCACATGGAGAACTCTCCATGATATGATATTAACATCTATGAATGGGAAACGATTTTGCAGCATAACGGTGTCAAAAAGATATTTGTGGGATCAAGTGTTGCAAGCAAGAGTATTGGATATATACTATATGGCTGGTTGCAAGGGTTTATATTTAGACGAATTTGAGGTGTTAATAGCTACGGCATTATAAATTGGTGGAATAAATTAATTTCTGCGCATCTTGCAAAATTACGCTCAAATCTAAAACGACTCAATGTTATACGTGTACTACAATACTCAAGTAAACAGTGCTCACGAGGATGATTCTTATTTTTGTCTGCTTATGAAAATGAATTTGTTAGCTGGGAATTTCAGTGCATTTGAGTACTCAAATAATTTCAGGGGAAAACCCTTTGACAAATTATGCAAGCTGGTTGGAAATATGATTGCCGTATTTCGACGAACTTTACCGAAATGAGTTTCAGAGATATAAATTCAAATGAAACAGTAAAATTATTTTAGAAGGTAACTATAGGTTGCATTTTAATAATTCCGATTTTTTTGTTTTACTCGACTCTATGTTACTCTATTTGTGAAATGCTGTTTTTTGAACAGTTTGGGCAATGCTAACTGTTAATTAAACCTTTCATTGGATTTTACTCACATCCCGTCAAGAGCTAATAATTTTAAACTATTTTATATGCATAATTATTTTGAAAACGATTATGCATTTTTATGTTAAGCAAACTTTGGACTTTTGCTTTATGTTTAAGAATTTTTCTTCATATTTATGAAAACTTTGTTTTAAAATGCATTACTAATACAATACATTAGCTTGAGAACAATAAAATGCTTCAAAATATTATATTTCTATAAACACAAAAGGTGAGTCCAAGCACGTTTTTGGGACAACTTAGACACCATGGTCAAAAACAGGGCGTGTTGTATTTTAGTTAATTAACGTTTAATATACAATATAACCCAGTAAATGTAAGTCACGTTGTTATGAAATAATATATAACGAACGTTTGAATGTTTTTATTAGCGTTGAAAACATATGATGCCACCTTAGTTTTAGTACGTGTAAAATTCCATAGCTTCGTTGTAAAATTGCAATTCCACTTTAAAAGCTTTCCTGTGCTAATAGTACAGTAACCCCCAAGCTAACGTCATAAATAAAGCCTGAACAAACTTGGTTCGCATTTTGTAGTTTTATTGCAGGAGTGTATACAGGGAAAACTTTTATGGCAATTTTCTAGGGTCCAAACTAGCCAATATCTTAAGCACAAGTATAACTTTGTTTTAAGGCTAGATCTGATTAGATGGATGTAAATTTTGAAATCAAATAGTTGAAGAAAGTATCATAATCATTAAATAATAATCGTAGAATAATAATCTAAGTGATTTAGGCTTAGATTTTGTGTTAATGGACTCTTTTATTATTTCCTTAGCCTTTAGGTTTATTGCTAACTTGAGGTGACAGCTTTTACATACTGAAGTTACT
Source organism: Entomobrya nivalis (assembly GCA_034695485.1). Classification (NCBI taxonomy): domain Eukaryota; kingdom Metazoa; phylum Arthropoda; class Collembola; order Entomobryomorpha; family Entomobryidae; genus Entomobrya; species Entomobrya nivalis. Next base: position 6 of record JAQFZH010002515.1, on the reverse strand, counting down.
GAGAAA
>JAQFZH010002514.1:0-16334 GCA_034695485.1 Entomobrya nivalis | reverse complement strand
ATCGCATCTTACAGGTTACAGTATTGGTAAAATTGAACAATAAAAAATACAAATGAGTTTGCTATGCATACGAACAATAACCTTGTACCCTTACTGGAACGATGGGAGGGACCTTTATCCATAGCTCTGTATGCTCCGGGTACTGATTTCCAAAACTCAGTCAAAAGAATCCAGTTTCTACGAGAATGTATAGACACGACCATAGTCAGAGATCTTGTCACTTTTCATCTCATCTTCGATCAGAATCATGTGCCAAATGACAAATATATTCGAGACCCGGGAGAATTACCAGTTGACTGTGAGGAGTTTCTATGGAACACCAATTTCACAATTGGCGGCGGACATGCCCAAAAAACTTACAAAAACGCTAATAACTTGACATATCCCATAAATGTGGCGAGAAATGTGGCCCGGGAAAGTGCCACAACCCATTTTGTATTTCCATCAGATATTGAGCTGTACACGAGCCCGGGTTTGATTGAGAATTTCCTCGAAATGATCAAAAGGAATGAGTCAACGTTTTTACAGACGCCACAGCCCAAAGTGTTTGTACTTCCAATATTCGAGGTTGAGGCTAATGTCACCAGGCTGCCAGATACTAAAGGGGAGTTGGTTCACATGCTGAGAAATGGAAGTGCTGTGCCATTTCACAAGTATACTTGCCCCCAGTGCCATCGTCAACCAAAACATGAAGAGTGGATGAATTCGAATGAAAGTTTAGAGACAAGTCTAGATGTCTTCCATGTTGGGAAACGTTATAAGCCTTTTGAACACTGGGAACCGATTTTTATAGGAACAAGATTCGATCCAATTTATGACGAGAGGTTAAGTTGGGAAGGGAGGTCGGATAAAATGACACAAATAAATAAGATTCATCAAAATAATAAATAATAGTAAAACATGTGGTCAATTTTGTGCATGATTTTTTAAATCGTTTTTCAGGGTTACATTTTGTGTGTTTTGGATTACGAGTTTCTAATACTCGATAACGCGTTTCTTGTTCACAGACCTGGAATAAAGAGACCCAAGCGTGGGGTAAAGGTAAAGCCAAGTCCACTTATTTCTAAGCAGAGTAAGTTAATTTCGAAGAAAATTTTCCCTGAGCTTAAAATTATTTATGGGACAAGGTCTGGTTGTGTGATGTAACAAGTATTACTAATTTTAACAAAAAAATATTAAATAAATAACCTTTCCTTAACAATAAATAAAATGTTAACAAATATTTGCGTTTATTCCATATAACTCATATTTGTGTTCCTGTGACTTTGTTTACAAAAGTCCTAACTTATTAACAAATGCATTTAGTACTGACTATTTAAATAGTTGAGCTTTTGATAACAAATAATCATTAAGGAATAAGTGATCATTAAAGGATTTCCACTGCAAATGTTTGTAATTTTTTTTACAATTTTCACTTATTTTCATCATCGGTGAATCCTGGTAATATATAAATACGTATATAGTGTATCCGTTGAAGACTGAAGAGTTTTCCCATTTATGTTTATAGGTCGGATGGTATATGCATTCTGCATTGACGTTGAGATATATAAAGCTGACGTAAAGAGATGAGGCCGCACGTGTAATTTACTTCACCTCGTATTATTGTGAACGTCGTAAAATACAAATATACACTGCACAAATATATAAATGAACCGAAATCCTCTTTTCTGATAAATGTTTTTTTCGAAGCTTAAATTTAAAAACCTCAGCTCAATTCTGCTGTGTATCAATCAAATGCATGCTGGAAAACAAATAAAAAAACAAGTGGAATTTTTTCATTACTTTTAATGTTTTAATAAGCCATCTTGTGTTCAGGTTTTCGGTCTAAAAATCTACCAAAAAACGGTCGACAAGCAATAAATTTTAAAAAGATAATATTTCCTACCTTAATTAAGCAATTATGAACTTAATTACATGCAATCGTTTTGGCTTTATTAATAGTTGAACTTTTGATAAAAAAAATCGCCATTATGGAAAAATATTCATGAAAGGATTTTCACGACAACTGCTTGTAGGATGACATGGATTACAGAGAGATTACGGTTATTTCGGTTTTTTAGTACAATTTTTTGTATTGATGCATCCTGTTTTTATTCCAGAAACATATTTTTACGCATAAAGTTTAACAATACGCCTGTTTGATTTGAGATTACAAGAAGAAATAACGAATATTTTTTTACTTTTTTCCTCATCTGTTAATCATCATCTTATGTATATATTGGATCCGTTTGTGAGTTTTCCCAAATATATAGGTCGGATGGTATGCATCATTGTGCATTGACATTTTTATAAATAAAGCTGATAGAAAGGTTTAAGGCCGCACGTGTGTAATTTACTGCAAGTTGTAATATTGTTGACCATGTAAAAATACAAATATGCATTGCATAAATAAATAACCGATATCCTCTTTACTGATAAGAGTTTTTTTAAAGTTGAAATTAAAAAAACCCACTGCTAAATTTTACACTGTATTAAATCAAATGCATGCTGGCAAACGCAAATAAAAAAAACAAGTGTATTCTCCCCATTACTTTTAATAAGCCATTTCTTTATGAACAAACAAAAAAATATTTTGATAAACACTTGTCTATAAACTTAGCAAATATAAATTCATTTTGTACTGCACTGCATTTGTTTATGATTTTTTACTAACTATAAATAAACTTGCATACAAATATTATTTTTACAGATAATGAATGAAATCGTTTGATAATAAATTAGACTTTTGACAATGAATAAAAAAATAATAATTCGTTTTTATAATATACTACATAGTATTATAACTAATGCTTAAACTTTTAAATATTAAAATAAAAATAAAACTTTTTTTATATTTAAACTTTACACACAAATAAATAAAACAAATTGAAATTAAATTGTTCTTATTAATTCTCAACTCTTCCAATTCAACACACTTTCATAAGTCGCACATGGAATCCCACTAAACCCATCTAATCTACTCCACCAATCCCTCCTCACCATTTTCACCCCGATTCCACCTTCCTTCCCCCTCCCCCTTAACTTTTCACAAAATTCACACCAAACCCCAGTCTCCTTGGTCATATACCTTGTTGCCTCCTCCCTCACCTCAAACCCCCTTCTCCACTCAAAAAACTTTGCATACTCCACCTCATCCCCTCCCACCCTCTCTAAAAACTTCATCAACTCCTCCCCACTCTTAAACCACCTCACATCCACATAAGACCCCTTTGGCGCCAAGTTCCCATAATCCGCTCCCCCATAAACCACCGGCACCATTCCCAGTTTCAACGTCCTCCAAAACTTTTCCGTCACGTAGTCCACACACAAGCTATTCTCGAACGCCAAATAAAATTTATATTTCCTGGCCAAGTTGTCCCAATATTTAGTGCAGTCCCCTCCATAAAATCCACACTTTTCTTCAGCATCCGTATTTCCACAGCCTCCATAAATTTCCACGGAATTGTTCCCTTTCATCATTTCCGCCAAAACTACTTCTCTTTTAGACTGGGTATAACAATTGGACACAACACCAGTAACCAGTTTCGACTTCTCATTAAACCACTTGGTTAAAGGAATGTCATTGTTTAAGCCAACCATAATTTCATCATTTGAATTTGGGTTATCCTTCGATACAGTTTTTCCATAGGGTAACCAAATGTCTGAATCTTGACGATAGGATACCGTCCAGTTAAACACTTCAAGTAAAGTTGGAGGATGGTTTGTTGGGGACTCGTCGATTTGGACAGCCCAGATTTGTTCGGGTCTTCGCCAGTTTTGCCAGTTTGGTGGAAGGTCATTCCTAAAATATTTAAAAGCACAAATCATCATACTAAATATTTTAAATATTTTTTAGAATGGTTGATTATGTAATTTAACTTCATTTTAAACTTACATTTCAAAATAATAAGCCAACTCCAAAAATAAAATGGCATCAGCATCCCTGAGCGTCTTCTCGTCATTTTCTAACGTCATCTCACACTTGTATTGATCTTTAAAGCAGTTGTTTCCCGTATTTTGTGGAAGTATCATTTTCTCCGTAACGAAATCCCTCCGATACTCCATAGCACCTGCCAGTCTTGGATTTAACCAAATCACGATTTTCATTCGTCTCTCCTCATCTTGCTCGCCCTTATCCAAATCCAATAACGAATGGTTTCGAAAACTTGTAAAAACTCTTGTCCTGTTCACTTGAAGCCCAGATGTATAATCGGAAATAATTGTGAATGATATCAAAGCACAAAACAGGCACACATACAAAAACAAGTGTATTTTCTCCATGTTTTACTCCAACTTATATTTTCAAATGTTAATATTCACTAAAACACCTGTCACTAAAAACTATAGTATGTTCACAAGCTTGTCAGAAAGCAGAATGAAAATAATTATTCTAAAATATTCTAACCGAATTGTTAAAATTGCTTAAAAATGCGCACATGTTCATAAAAAGCTTGTGAAATACATGAATATATATCATGTATACAAAAAATGCATTCCAATTTGATATTTTAGGGCTTAACTTTTGATACATTTTTTTTAGGTAAAAACTAATCCTTTTTTTCTGTAATATATTGAGGTACCTTTTTCTTATCGTACACCTGTATGCTATGCTTACATGTATTTAAAAACTGCATACATTATAAAACATGCACGTGAAACGCATAGTGACGCTTTCTCGTTCCATACAAACTTATTTGACAGCTTTGGTTTTAAAAAAATCTAAAAGGGTTATACATTTTTACTACTTTTTTATTGCACATGTAATCGATCTTGTTAATATATACAACAAGTTAATGATTTTTGTGTAATACTGATATGTTGACAAGAAGCTGAAAAATTGTGGAATATGACAAAAAAAAAAAAAAATTTAATACTATTTTTTGAGACAAAAACGCTTCTTTAGAATTTGTTGTTATATTATGTTAATTAACTGAATAGTAATTACTAATTAAACTTATTAAGGTTCGATTACAGATAGAGTGTAGTACACAGTTTTAGCTCTTGTCCAGCTATAGCCATAATTAAAGATAAGTTGGTAAGCTCCCTGAAGTCGTCGGGAACAAGGTATGGTCCATTCTCCCAGTTTCTTCTCATCCTGCTTATCTTTCTGGCTATCCATTCTCCTCAAACTGACAATCTTCTTATCCTGTTAACCACTTTGTATACGACTAAATGGTAGAACAACTGCTTCAAACAAGATTTATAATCCAATATCGTAACTATATTTGTATTGTGTTGTATTCGTATAACCCCTTTCCACCCCTAAACTACCTCATATCCACATACAACCCTTGAGGCGCCTATTTCCCATAATCCGTTCCCGTATAAACCACTATATTGCATATGTTCACAAGCTTGTCAGAAATCAGATTACAAATATTATTCTAAAATATTCTAACTAACTGTTAAATTGCTTAAAAAGGGGAACGTGTCCATAACAAGCATGTAAACAAAATAAATGTATCTCTTATGTGGAAAAAAATCATTTCGACTTTATATTTAATGGCTTAACTTTGTGTAGATTTTTTACACGTGAAAAAAAATAATCCTTTTTTTTTTCTTTAAAATATTTAGCTACCCTTTTTTATCCTACACATGTATGTTATGCATACCTATATACACTGCACTGTCATAAGTAATACATACATCAATATATGCTTGTAAAACAATTGTAACCCCTTCTCGTTCCATACAAATTTATATGACAGTTATGGTTAAAATTTTTTGAAAGTCTTTACATTTTGATTAGTTGTAATACTGATATGTTGACAAACAGGTGAACAAATTGTGGGATATTAATAAAAGAAAATAAAAACTATAAATTGTCGACAATGTATACTTTTTAAAATTAACTGATTATTCCTATCTGCATATGTTCGCTAGGTGAAACTTATAATCTTATTCATTTTCAGTGCAGTTAATTTAATTATTTTTTTCTCGTTGACACATTTCATATCCATTGTTTCATGGTTAATAAACGCAACAAAAAATATAATAGTTTTAGGCGTTCTCTCGTCTAGCGTTTATCTGTTTGTACGCAATTTGAAACCGTTCAAAAATATTTAACCCATAGTTTGTCGTATATTGAGTGCATGACCCGGAAATGGACTCGCCAAAGTTGATAGCAGGAAATAATGTGTTGGGAATTTTGGGAACTATTTCCATATTTCTTCTTCTTGCACTATACCAAAACACTCTAACCGAATATACCTTTATGCTAAGGAGCAACGACGTAAAAAACAGCAAACCTGTTCGAATTCTTCTATGGACGGACCCCGTAACAACGCCTTCTTCGTCACAGATGAGTCGTTTGAACAACTTTGTAGAACTTATGAATGGGCAACAAGGACAAGAAAATTGCGAGGAAACTTGTGAATTTACTTTGGACCGAAAATATTTAAATGAGTCGAGTGCAATCGTCTATTTCCTGTTTACCATTGGACTAACCTTGTAAGCCAATTTAAATAATTTTTATTAAATTTAAATATAAATCAGTGAATTTATCTGTCTAATTTAAAAAAAATTATATATATTTATAGAGCGGATTTACCAAAAGAACGAAATGACAGCCAACTATGGGTAATGTTTGTACAGGAACCTCCCCCATTTCAATATTGGAGAGATCCTTTAAAGAACCAATTTAATTGGTCAATGAGCTATAGAATGGATTCCGATATTTGGATCCCATATGGGAAAATAGTTCCAAGAAAAGTAATCCAGGAAAATATTTCCATCCAGAATTTAAGCGTAAAAAGTTGGATCGCTCAGAAAAGTAAATTGGCCACTGCAGTAATATCCCGTTGTACAACTGACTCTGAAAGAGAACTTTTAATTAAACAGATAAACAGTTCTGTGGAAATTGATGTTTTTGGGAAATGTGGTAAAATGCCCAGTTGCGGAACAATGTATTCAACAACTTGTGGTAGTTTTTGGACTGAGCTGTCTTCCGAGTACAAATTTTATCTGGCTTTTGAGAATAGTGTGTGTCAAGACTACATCACAGAGAAATTCTGGAGAAGTTTGGAGTTGGGTATAGTTCCGGTGGTTTATGGAGGGGGAAATTACTTAAAGGAAGCGCCACCAGGCTCATTTGTAGATGCACAGGATTTCCAGAGTGTGGATCATTTAGCTCAATTTCTCAAAAGATTGGGGGGCGACGCGAATGAATACGCAAAGTATTTTGAGTGGCAAAAAAAGTACAGGATTTTAAGTAAGGATGAGTCATTAGTTGAGGATTGGTGTAGTTTATGCAAAGCAGTAAAGCAGCATATACACAGGTTTGAAGGTGTCCCGAAAATGTATAATGACTCCAAACTGTGGTGGCAAAGTAGCCCTCTTGGAGACAATTCTAGTAAACCGGCTTGTCTTAAAAGTCATGAATTTTTTGCAAAGGCAAATCTAAAAGCAAAACATGATTAGTTTTAATACTTTTATAAAATTACAGGTATTCGTTTCTAATGTTATGTGAATAGATAGATGTTTAAATCCGAGTGTCAACTTTTATTACATTTTAAATTAAACATTGTTTAGATGGTTTGTGCTAACATCTACAGCTGTATTATTTATAACTCGCATTTATTAATGATTTTTTTTAAATATATTTTTAATATTAAATTTTTTTACAGCCTAAACTTTTAGCTTTGCATAAAACAAATTATCAAACCATTTTATTCTCAGCTCTTCCAATTCAACATGTTTTCATAAGTCACACAAGGAATCCCACTAAGTCCCTCCAATCGACTCCACCAATCCCCCCTCACCATTTTAACCCCGCTTGCCCTCCCCGTCAACTTCTCACAAAATTCACACCACACCCCAGTCTCGTTGGTCATATACCTAGTCCCCTCCTCCCTCGCCTCAAACCCCCTCCTCCACTCAAAAAACCTGCCATACTCCACCTCATCCCCTCCCACCCTCTCCAAATAACCCATCAACTCCTCCCCACTCCTAAACCACTTCACATCCACATACGACCCCTGAGGCGCCAAGGTCCCATAATCCGCCCCACCATAAACCACCGGCACCATTCCCAGCTTTAAAGTCCTCCAAAATTTCTCCGTCACGTAGTCCACACACAAGCTATTCTCGAACGCCAAATAAAATTTGTATTTCCGCGCCAAATTATCCCAATACCTTGTGCAGTCCCCTCCATAAAATCCACACTTTTCTTCAGCATCCGTATTTCCACAGCCTCCATAAATGTCCACAGACTTGTTCTTGTTCCCTTTCATCATTTCCGCCAAAACTACTTCTCTTTTCGACTGGGATTTACAGTTGGAGATGACACCAGTAACCAATTTTGACTTCCCTTTAAACCAACTCGATAAATTATCATTATTTAAACCAAATGTAATTTCAGCATTTAAATTTGGGTTATCTTTAGATACAGTTTTTCCATAAGGTAACCAAATGTCTGAATCTTGACGATAGGATACCGTCCAGTTAAACACTTCAAGTAAAGTTGGAGGATGAAATGTTGGGGACTCGTCGATTTGGATAGCCCAGATTTGTTCGTCTCTTCGCCATTTTTGCCAGTTTGGTGGAAGATCATTCCTAAAATTCAAATTAAAAGTATAAATAGTTACTGAGCTAATATTTTTAAAGGATGGTTAAAATTAATTGATATATTTTAATAGTTAACTTACATTTCGAAATAATAAGCAAACTCGAAAAATAAAATGGCATCAGCCTCCCTCAAACTTGTTTCATCGTTTTCTAAACTCATCTCACACTTGTATTTCTCTTTGAAGCAGTCGTTTCCCGTATTTTGGGGAATTATTATTTTTTCCATCACAAATTTCCTCCGATAGTCCATCAAACTTGATAGTCTTGGATTTAACCAGACCACAATTTTCATTCGCTGAACATCTTTATCTTGTTGACTATCGTCCTTGTCCAACGACTCCAATAACGAATTATTCGGAAACCTTGTAAAAAATCTTCCCCTTTCCAATTGAAGCCCAGATGTATAATCGGAAATGATTGTGAATGATACCAGAGCACAAAATAGGCACACATACAAAAACAAGTGGATTTTCTCCATGATTTACTCCAACTTATATTTGTCAATATTCACTAAACACCTGTCACTAAATATGGTCTGTTCACAAGCTTGTCAGAATGCAGAATAAAAAATTATCTTTCTACAAAAAATTCCTACATGACTCGTTAATATCGTTTAAAAAAGAAGTACGTGTTCACAACAAGCTTGTAAAATGCATGGATGTATGGATTATCTTATGTACAAAAAAATGCACTTCAAATTGGAGGGCTTAACTTTGTTATTTTTTAACACGTGAAAAATTAATCCTGTGTATTTACAATATCGAGGTTACTTTTTTAACGTTTAAGTGTATGATAGTGCATATATGCATGTTACGTATAAGAATTAATATATGTATGTATGCCTATAAAAAGGTAGTAACAAGTAACCCTTTTCGTTCCATACAAACTTAAATGACAATTAGGGATAAAAAATTCTTAAACGATTCTACATTTTTAATACATTTTTTTATTGCACGTGTAACCCGTTTTTTTGAGATTGAACAATAACTTTAATGTGTCTTATATTGTAATTTATAATACTGATATGTTGACAAGCAGGTGAAAAAATTGAGGGATGTCTTAGAAAATAATATAATTAAATACGTATATATTTTGTGAACAAAAGATTGACTAGAATTTGTTTTGTTAATTAACAGTATATTTATCACTAAGGGGCCATTTAATTAGTAAGTAACGCTAATTGAGAGGTCTGAGATCAGGGATACCCTGTAATGTTAAATGGGATATTCTGTAATGTTAAAGTACTATTTGAATGGCCCCTAATTAAACTTAATTATGGTTCGATTACAGAGAGAGTGTAGTAGACAGTTTTAGCTCTTGTCCAGCTATAGCTATTATCAAAGATAACTTGGTAGGTTCCCAGAAGTCGAGAACAAGGTAAGGTCCCTTCTTCAAGCTTCTTCTCATTCTGCTTATCTTTCTGACTATCCTTTCTCTTCAAACTGCCACTCTTCTTATCATGTTGACCAGTTTGTACCCGACTGAATGGCAATACCACTTGCCCGTCTGCTTCAAACAAGATTTGAAATCCGATATCATAACTATCCGTGCGAAACTTCCAGGAAATTAGGCTGTCATGCTTCAAAACAGTCAAGTTAATTTTTAGGGTGTCCCTCGCTTTAATTGTGACCTTCGTAAGGGTCCCATCTTCAAACAAGTTGTCAGCTGATGGTGAGTTGAGGACACCACCTAAAAATAATTAAATCCAAAATTCATTAAGTCAGTAAAATTAATTTCTACACCTTCCTGAAATTTACATTTGGGTACCCTACTTAATTATTTTTAATCGACCTTACCATTAAAAAATGCAATGTCCACTGGTCCATACATCCAAATATCCTCCTTGGAACAGAACTCATCCTCCCCCGGTCTACTTCCTCCCCAATGAGGTGGCACCAACTCCAACGGGACCTTCTCCCCCAAATGCTCCTTCCACTTGGTGACCTCCAGGCATCCAAAAATTTCCACCTTGTCCAACGTCTGCTTTGGAATTAACGGCTTCACCAAATTAAAAACTAAATTAAATATCCTCGGTGCATTTAGCACACAAGCGTAGTGAAGCATCTCGGGATAATTTTCATTTAAAATTTGCTGACTTTTAAATATAAAGTCCCTTGTCAATTTACTCGTAAACTGCCTCAGGCCAAATCCCTCAAAATCAATAATTTGAATAAACTTCGTCACCGGTCGACCCTGCTCCTCACTAACCTTTCTCAAAATTACCATTAAACATTCACAACTGTAAATTTGAAACTTTAAACACTGGTCAACTCCATACTTCTCTAAAAGGGCGCGACTGTCATGACGACCGGTTGGGAATAGCTGGACTGGATACCCAGTTTTAGGGCAAACCCCCAAATTGGCGAATGGTAAAATTTGTTGGACATCTTGGGGAAGGGTTTCCCTTTCGAGTATTGTGTCAACTTGCAGATCTCTTCGCCACTGGAGTGATAAGCGAAGCATAAGATAAGCCTTGTCGACGTCCAGAGATCGGGCGCGGAGCCAGCGGATTAGATGGGCGTCGGTTAATTGCTCGGGGGTCATGGGGAACCCTTCGAGGAGAAGGTCTTCGGTACATTTAGCACGGAATAAAATTAGTATGTGTTTTTCCTGGCCGGTGTACTCCTCCGGGGGGAAGGGGGAGGGGTTACGGGTTGGGGACGCCATAAATTAAAAATATTAATTAGAGTTTAACCAATTAATTAATTTTTAATTACAATTTGTGGTGAGATCAAAACAAGAAGACATAAGTCTTCAAGAGAGAGAGAGAGAGACAAGCTTGTGTGAAATGTAAAAGAAATGTAAACAAGACAGCTGATCAGCTGGTTTTTATTGAATTTTTTTTTCGTTGGTTGGCCTGCTTTGTTTTGATCTCGGGAAATAAAAATAAATTTAATTAGTTAACTTACATTTATAATCATGGAGGTTTCAAGTAAATCAAGTAGAAAAAATAATTGTAATGATGAAAGTGGTGAAATTAGTAATTGTTTGGTTTGCTATACAGATATTGACTTAAACTTGTCATTATCCAAAAATAAGGAGAAAGCTGAGTGTACTACTTTAGCGAAACATCTTGATGTTATCTTAATTCTAAAACAGATTTTCGAACTAACTTCCGAACAATTACAAGAGTATTTAGTGAACAATCCAGATAACGTGGAGGAATGGATTACTGTTTGTGGCAAATGTACAAAGTTAATTAACAAGTACAAAAATATTCAGAAGGAGCTTTTCAAGGTTAAATTAAAGATAATTGGGATAGCCAAACGAAGTTTTCATGATAAGTCGAAGAAAAGGGTGACTTTCGAAGATGAGTCGAAAAAAACAACTAACCAAACTCAAGAGACTGAAGCTGAAGCCGATGAAGATGATGGAGGTCGATTACAAAATGGCTTAAATGTGACCGAAGAGAGTCGTCGGTTCATAAGGGAACGGGATTGTAAGTTTAGTTAATTGTTTTAATTATATCTTAACTAAAAAAAATTAATTTGATAATACAATATTCTGTTAATTTTTTAGATGACTCTGAACACAAATTCGTTACCATTCCCGATACCACTACTGACCATTTCAAGCTCTCTTCCACTGCTGCAGATGCTGATGATAACCCTGATCAAAACGAAGAAGATAAGACACCCGAACCTCAAGACAACTATGACGACTTGGACGACAACGACGATGATTTCTTCCAGTCAGCTAATAGGGAACTTTCTCCTCCTAGTTCACCCGAAAATGATTCAAAGCCATCAAATTCCCAACGACGACCCAAACCAGAGCTTATCCTCCCAAAACCCAAGAACAACGACCAAGACTGGTTACCCGACTCTGACGACAGTGACGCCCAATCGGATAACCAATTCCTTGATCCCGACATCGAAATTTCCGACATCAAACCAACCCTTCCCATTGCCCCCACCCCCACCAAAAAAGCTTGCCACCTCTGCCCAAAAAGTTTCCACGACAAGTCCACCCTCACCCGCCACCTTATCAACATTCACAAGCAGCCCATCACCCGGAAACCCAAAAAATCTTATGGAAAGTCCACCAAGTGCCCCACCTGTTCCAAGGACTTCCCAACCCCATCCCTCCTCCACTACCATCAGCAGTATACCCATTTGAAACAGTTTGACTTTCATTGCCCAATTTGCCTCAACGGTTTTCGAACATCCAAGGACCTGGACTACCACAAAAAGGTCTGCCAATCCAAATCCTCTGGAAAGTCAAAGCTCAGCTGTCATTATGATGGTTGCCATGCCCGGTACTGGAATGAAGATGGGTTAAAAAAGCATTTGGAACTTCACGAGAAAGGAGTATCATGGCAGTGTTATCAATGTGGAAAAAGTTTTTTGACTGAGTCGGCCTTAAAAGTTCACGAAAAGATGTACCATGGAAAGGATGGGGAACCACCGGAGGAAGTCAGCTGTGAATTTTGTGGGGGAAAATTTTCAACGAAGATAAGTCTGTATAGCCATAAGAAGATAAGCCTAAAATGCCAGTTAAATTTCCAGGGGAAGAGCGAGGCGGAGTGCAAGTTGACCTGTGAAACTTGCGGGGACAAGTTTGGAAGTCAGAGGGCGCTGACGATGCATATGGATACAAGGCATAGGAATAAGTACCCTTTTAACTGTGGGGAGAAGGGGTGTGGGAAGGGATTTGTTCAAAATAGTAAACTGGCTTATCATTTGAAAAAGATTCATGGGGTGGGGGAGTATCCGTGGAGATGTGAGGTGGAGGGTTGTGGGATGGGCTATGATTCGAAGAAGGTGTTGGAGGAGCATATGACTACCCACGGGGGAGAGAAGGAATATGAGTGTTGGGAGTGCGGGAAGAGGTTTTATTTTCAAAAGGGGCTGATTGGGCATCGGAAGAAGGTGCATGCGAGTCAGAGTGGGGGACAGGGGGTGACCTGTGAGGAATGTGGGAAGGGATTTAAGAGTTTGGTTTATTTAAGGTGTCATTTGAGAAGTTGTCATGGGATTGGAGCAGCTGGTTTAAAAAAATTGAGTATAGTTTAATCCTCTGTAATAATTTTTAAATGAATTTAATTGTGTTATTTTATCATCCTATTAATTATAATAATTGTTTAGTTTAGTTGTTGTTAAACATATATTTAGTTTAATTTTTATAATAGTTATTTTGGTTAAAATTTTAATAAAAACTTTTCAAATTTTTGTAACAAGTGATAAAAAAATAAATGTAGAGATATTATAGTTTATATGTAAGTTATATTTTAGGAACACGGAGGAACACTACACATGTATAAATTTAAGTGACTTAACATCATGGAAAATAATTTTATGAGATAATTAACTCATGTGGCAATATTTTTTTTAATGGAATGTCTGAACACGAACACGATAAAAGTTAAACCTTGAAAAGCTTTATAACTAACCATTGTTATATGTGTAGATATGCTATTAAATATTTTAAAAATTTCAACGTTATGTTAACATACAAAATCATTGGCTCTAGTAACTATTTTTATACGTTCTTTATCTACCACATAAGATCAATTTGAGTTTCATACACGAGTTGTTATTCAAAATGTTATGAGTTTTAATACAATCAAATATTAGCTCATCCACATGTTTTCAGCTTTTTGATAATAACTAATAAAAATTAATTGGTTCTAGCAACTATATATAGACGTTCTAGCTCAAAATTTACACAAATATCTAATACGGCTTCTAATATGAATATGAGTAAAGTAACATGGAAACAAACTCATGAAATATTTACCTCATGTTTTCAAGTCAAACTTGTGAACAAGAGACATCTGACATGTTAAATTAGTTTGTGACAAAAACATGTATAGATATATGTAGTTCAGTAATTAAAATAATAGTTGAATAAACTGTTCATATGATTTTGTACATAGACTGTGTAGACATTTTAGAAGGGTCTCATTTCAGACCAAATTGTCACATGACTAGAATTGTAACAAGAAGTTCAAGTTAAGATTACGTTTCCCCACACGATCGCAAGGATGGCATAATTTTGAATTTTCACTATATCAAAACAGTTAAAATGGTGTTAAGAAAGTATCTACGTTTCTTGAAACAAATTATTTTCGACGATAAACTCCCAGGTTTCCTTAGTTTTCAACTAAGGTTAATAAATAAAATTCCGGGAAACTTAAATCTAATTGTTCCGAGTTCCCATCCAACCAAACTCGTAGAACTAAACTCCGAATATTCAAAAATTCTTCAAAATTTGTTCATTGCACAATGTATTCACACAGTATTTCGATTAGTTCAATTTGTATTTCTAATTTACGAGCTGAAATATCATAAAAAATCAATTGAAGGCGATACAATTATTCGTTTCACATTTTGGTTACTTGTTACCCAAACCTTCAACCTTTCCATTTCACTACTCCGAGAAAACTACAAACAGCATGTGAGCATATTTAACATACTCTTTCGAATTTCCATTGTTAAGTCAAGTCATTTGATTAAATTCGTGTATACGAATATACCAATGGTTGTTGTACTACTGCCAATCTTTTATGCATTAGCTGCTATATTCAGCGACTTAGATCCAATCTCATTAAATACATCCTATTTATTTAAACATTGGCCAATATTACAAGTTTGTTTTAAGAGTGTAATGGTTTTCTTGGAGACTTGGGATGTTACCATTGCAGCAAATTTTTGTGCACTTATATTTTACGAAGGTATGTTTTGTTGGTATGTTGCGCTTAACAATATTACCAAAAGACTACGGGAAAATATTGAAGAAAATCGGATACAAGCTAAAATGGTACAATCGTCACTTTTGAACGGTTGGTTTGAACAATATCGCAAGCTGCAGATACAAACGATTCAAATCAATAACTGCTATCAAGACAAATACGCCTGGCAATTCAAGCCACTACTAATGGTTGGTATGGTAATGCTGGGAACAGTATTGTTGCATCCAAAAGTGAGGTCAGGTACTTCTAAGATTGGACTAATGCTTTCCGCATACACTCTTATAAATTTATCCATTGTGGTAGCAATTGGGTACTATTTTCCTGGAAAGGTTAACGAAATAAGTCAAAGTATTTTGGCAAGTTTTAGGTCAATTGGAGGTGAAAGACAGTGTTTAAACTTTGGTATGAAAGAGTGCAAACGTACTGTGAGAGCTTTTCGAGATATTCGAATCTATATTGGGGTGGTGAATTTTTATACAAGACTTACGGCTTTAAATATTTTCAACTTTTTAGTGAATCAGACGATTAATTTGATTTTATTACTTTAAGGTTACCATGATTCTTTAATTCAACATAGTTTGGCAGTCAGCTGTTATTGTCTAAATGATGTATGCTAAAACTAGAGACCTGGAATGTGTACCGATTCCATGTAAATGTGGTAATGATATAGCAAATCTCTTATTACACGAATTAAGATTTGAAGCATAATTAAAAAATATATAAGTAGTTCTATTCCAATTAATATTATTAAGCCTAAGTAAATATTATAGGTGGATGAGTCGTGAAGTTCATTATAAAGCATTGATAGAAACATAACTGATAATAAAATTTAATTGTAGTGTCAAGATTTTGTTGGCGCGTTAATGACGTAAATATTCTTTTGACAATTTAGGTAAAGGGTGATGCAATAAATGTAAAATAATCGTTTTCCCCTTAATTCAGTGGAGGATCAGTAGCGGAATTCCGCCTCAATGTAGCGGAATTCCGCTACAAAATAAAAAATTAATTATTTAAATTAATTTAGCTTTAAATTAACACGTAAATGTTTAAAATTACGTAGTAAATTTTGCCCACGGTAGATTTTTTTGCTTTTTAC
>JAQFZH010002513.1:0-16338 GCA_034695485.1 Entomobrya nivalis | reverse complement strand
TTAAAAGCACTTTTGTGCATCCTAAACTTATCGATTGTATCAAAGTGTGCAAAATATGCTAAACATTCTACACGTCAAAAAAAATTAAATGTATCTTCTATTTAGTTATGCTACACCATGTTCATAACGTTTGGTTTCCTGATGACACTAAATCTGTATCTCGGCAAATTGTCATTCATATTATAGTAACCGTCTTTTCTTGTTTTCTTGTGTTGAGCTCTCCGAGGATAACTCTTTCTTTTTACAAGGCCCATTTTATATACAACATAACCCACATCACTAGCATCACCCTTAACATTGGTCACAAAACATGCCCACCAGACCGCAAAATAATGCAACCATTGTATGCTATCCCTCAAGAGAAAACTTATTCCAACATAGTGACTGGCGAAGAAAAACAACTTCCATTCTTCGACTTTTCTCATTTTGAACAAGTTTAAATAAATTACATGTCTCGGATGCACAACATGCGAAATAATAATAATAGAGATGTTCTTCTTCTCTTTATCTTTAACAAGTTCATTTTATTCTCGGATGGATATGTCATATAACATAACGTTCGAGTTAAATCTAAGCTAATCACTTGTTCTTCTTTGGCTCTGTTACTGCTACTGCCGCTGCCGCCGCATTTACATCTTGCCTTGTATTTTGCCGCATCAGTTGGCAAATTCACGTTTTTAGCCGATGCGCTACTGTTGTCTATGTTAACCTCGCTGTCATATACTACACACACGACTTATTTAATAATAACTTGCCGGCATTAATGTTTATTAATATACTGCTATTTCGACCCCCACCACCTCATATGCTTACGAATTATTTATGCAAGAAAAAATGTCTGATTGTGGATTGTGTGAGAAAGGAGTCAGCAAACCGGAATAATTAAGAAAGATAAAGTGATTACAAGGAGGAGGAAGAGGAGGTATCTTCACCTCTATCTCTCTCGCTCATCATGACATTTTTGCATACCTTTCTCGCTGTATTGTACATAATGAATTTATGAAACAAACAGAGACAGCCTTCATCATTAACACCACCACAAGCAGATCATCATCATATCATCAGAAGAGCACACCTGGAGGCGTTTTGAGAATGTCATAAAAAATTGCTGCCAGAGAGCTACGATTCGTTGCCTTTTCTTTAAAAATCCGTCTCAAAATAACATTTTTTTACAGCATACAGAAGCATTTTGACCAAAACAGCCATGTTTGCAAGGAGCGGCTATACTCATTTACGAATTATATTGTTTAGCAATATAAATTTATATTTGTTTTCCTTGGCTGACCTAAACACTTGACCTGTAAGAAACATTTTTTATACAAATTATCTCATTAATTTGCTGAAGTCAGTGAGTTCTCTGTTTCTCTTAAAACAATAGTTCACTTTTAAAAGCAGATGCAGCTAATAAATGGATAAAAAAACTGAATAACTTTTCAATGACTGTTGTGTGTAGGTTGAGATAGTAAATTCTTTGAATTAGGACAGATGGCTACATGAACAAATCAAAATCACAATACCGTGCATTTTTAATTACATTCTTGTACAAAAATATCAAAGATCATGAGAAGATACGATGACATGCTTATTATATTGCAATACGATTTTTTTTAATGAATGGCCTTAATGGAATCTTTTCTTTGTCTTAATTCGTCGTAGGCTAACAAAAAACAAGACATGCTAAAAAAATCCTAATAAATTGAAGATAAGCTTATTTATTATTTAATTTTTTCTGTACAAGATAATCCGTATGAATAATCTGTGTAATAATTAAATTAACCTTATATAGAAAAATTCAACAAAATTTGCTATCACCCGTTTTCACTCTAAATGGTCAAAAATACGTACGTACCTGGCATAACTTGACTTCTAGCTTCACTTCATGTTTGGATTAATCAAATATATTATTTTAATAGTATTGTTTGCAATATTAAGTGTAATCCCATTCATTCGTCTACTGTGTGATTGCATGCATTTAAAATATGTAAAGTCATTATAGAGTTAAGTTATTACTGCTCCCCCAAAATGACAGAAAATGTTGAGATAGGTATTAGACAATTTATCTTAATAATCATTTTTTCTTTTTTAAAGAAGCAGCCGTGCATTTTGGAATAACCAGCTTAACTTTCGTGACCTCTGGTAAATATAAATGCATTGCTGCATCAAAGCAGTTGTACCGCCAACCTCATTCCACTTTCTAAATATTTTCTAAAAATGACATTTGTATACACACATTAACACATTTTTACTGCTGGATTTCCCAAAACCCTTTCTGCTCAATCGATCATCATTTTGTACTTTTTCTTTAAAAAAAGAAACAAGTACAACTGTACAAATAATCAATTCGTAAAAGAAAAGTTGTTAAAGATTCAAATAAATATCTAAAACTTGAAAAGTAGACATTTTCAAAGTGGATTTTACCCAAAAATGTTCCATGTGATAAGTTGTTGGGGGGATTTGAGAAAAGCTATAAAGAACAACTAAAAAAACGAGCATAAGGAAATTAAATTAGTTGAGTAAGAGGGGGCAAGCATTCCAGTTTGTTTCATAACATAACGTGGCCACATATTGGATGATGTATGTAGCGGGATTCGTTTGATTTTATGCCCGTGGTGATTTACGAAATGATCTCTTCCAAAAATTTGTTGACACAACTTCCAATCAACTACCATTTTTGTGCGGTCTAGTAAATGACACAGTTTAGCTTCTTTTAAAAAGCTTACTTCATTATGTATGTAACCAAGCTTTATAAAAAAAGAACAATATATTACAATAATTCCTGTTTTATGACTCCAAAACCAGGACGAATGTTAATTTAGTTTTTTTTATCATACACGAGTACGTACATAATATATATATTTATATTCATTAATTTTAACTGGTCAAAGGCAAATCCTTTTCTTTCGAAACGCCACACACAATCCTTTGTTGTTGGTGGTGTTTCTTTGAATTGTATAAGACCTGCTGAGTCGCCACAGTGAAAAAGGGACTTACATTACTTTTCTCACAAAGACGCTACACGAGAAATGGTGGGCGAACAAAATGCGCATTTGATGTATTTCATATTTGTTTCGTTTCAGTTTCAATCTACTTAGCATGGATGCTGCGCTGACCACACACGCTTTTTCCATTCATCTTTCAAACGAAAAGACAAAAGAAAAGAAGCAAAATGATTTCTGCCAAAGTAATTTTACCCTTTGCTAGAAATTTAACATTAAGCCAGTCACTTTAGGAGCCAAACACCATGACGTTAAAATTGGAATTATTTAATACCCGCATATTATTTCCATATCTCACCACGCAGAAAATTCCGGAATGTTTTGCAATAGGTTACGGTACGCTACTTTTCTGCCTCTACACCGTTACAATCGGTAAATAGCAGGGAACTGAAATTGGTAAATGAAAAGAGGATGTTAACACCGCGCCGCAATGGCTCAGCAGTTGGCACTCACAGTCATAAGCCCAATTATGTTTAAATACACCATAAATGACATGAAAGAAAAAAAGTGAAAATTTCCATGATAAAAACGTTTGAGCAAATGAAAACGTGAACTTATTAGCATAACAACAGCACGCATAATATTATGTTTATTCATGATCAGATCAAAGAAGCAAAATGTTCTTTTTATTTTTATTCTCTTTGAGCAAATAAATACATGTCAATTGTCAGTTAGGGTGATGTGACAACAAGAGAAACAATTTTGACCTGTGATGCCTTTTTAATCATTTTTCATGTTTTTCTTTTCCATAACCATCACTACTACTATTGCCGCTATTACCATGAGTTAATATGTCCACAGGCATTTTTTATGTTGAGACTTTTTTTTTCTTGAAGTGAAGTACATCTCCTACAGCAACAAGCTTGTGAAGAAACTCTTTTTTTTATTATGCACGTTCCTTCTTCGTCTTTGGCGTCGCATTTTTATCCCAAACAGGAGTGAAATGTGCTGCTGTCATGACAGCACAGCGTGTTAAACTGTTGACATTGACAGCAGTGGTTAAATCCATACAGATGGTTACTTTGATACAATTCTTACAACCTTCCTCATATTATGCTTGTTCTTTCATCCTCCTCCTTTTTTTGCTACTGTAAACAAAAAAATAATAGTTGAGATTCTCCGAATTATTGCTATTTTACATTTGATCAGGGTTGCGATATTTATGGTATTTATTATTTTCATTGAAAGAAAATCGCCTCTTTTGGAGACTATTCTTTGGAGAGTTTCAACCTTCAAAACATGACGTCTGTTTGGCGGCACAGTACTCAGAGTCGCTTAACAACGGGTTTAAAAATTAATGAAACCATGTGTATTAGTTCGTTCTTGAAGATTTGCTTTTGTTTAGTTTGACCAACTTATGATTTTGTCTTTCCCTTCGTCTTTATAACCCTTTTGTAGTTTTAATACTTCCAGCAGAAGAATCTTGCGAATCTGTTGTCTGTTCTATTTATAAAAATACATACAAACGAAGTTATAATGAGTGACAAAGATAGCAATAACAATATGCTAATGGCCTACTAATTCTCTTTGTGCGTAATTCTATCTTTTTAATAGCGACTATGTCAACATTATCTTTGTACGTCATATATTGTCAGTTTGCTGATGGAATGTGATTTGACACAATGCAATTTTAACTTATGGTATAGTGTGGCTCATTGCAGCGACCTAGATTGTAGAGAAACAAATCAATACACAATTTATATTCATAATTTACGTTTGGGTAAAAGTATGACATCAATCAGTTCTATGTTGTAGGTATATGGCTAAATAAATGGTTTGGTAACATAATTTACTTCTTGGTATATAACCTTCTGCTAGTTTCTTTAGTAGCTTATGTACAATATGTTAGGACAAACCAAACCTGTAAGTTAGTATTCTTTGGCCCTACTTTCCAAGCAAATATAAGTGAATGTGATGTCTATTAATTATAATTCTTTACGAATAATCAATGTAGACTTCAAAACTTGGTCAAATTCAAACTATTTGGACTTAAAAGATTGCTCAGTTTGATAAAAAGCAATGATGGCATATAGATAAAAGCTGAAAAAAGTTAATTAGTTTTTTGGCGTGGCTATGCTTCCTTGTTACAGAAATAATATGAAAAACACATACAACGATATAACCTGACTGACAACTTCATTTCCTTTCAACATTCAATGCAGTGTAGCAATTATAAAAAAATCTCGGTGGTATGAAAAAGTCAACGATAAACACAAAAGCTTCCAGCACGGTACAGTTTAAAAACATTATTTAGCAAGAAGTAGTATTTAGTATTTAGTATGGTCACTTTTATTCAGTATCCATATCCAAGTCAAGGTTATTAGATTAGCATGTATTATGTTTCCGTTGTAAAGATTTAGTTTCTAATTGAAGCCAAATTAATATGAAATTTAGTAAAGATACCTGGCCAACCTGAGAATGGGCAACAAATTAACGGGCAACTTAGCGGGTGTAAAGCTAGTTGAGTAAGCATTCTTGTGCACAATTGTGTATTCACATGTCGAACCGACATTGCCGGTATGCTTTCATGGTCATCAATCTCTCATCACTATACCTATTTATTCCCATTGTATGGAAAATAATTAGCTTTAGTTTTCCAGTATTTGTAAATTGTATTCTGGGGAATCAGGAATACTAGTAATTTGTCCAAGAATAGATTTCGCCCCAAAATTGGAACTTAATTTACCACTACCACCCTTGGAAAATTCCACTGCAAGCTTTTACAAATGAGCAGCGGTTAATTTCAAGGGATTTTCATAGACCACTAAATCTAACAAAACAACTTATTTGAGCAATAACACTGAAAAGAATGATAAATAGCAATTTAAGCAAAATGTATGTAAAAACGATGAAAAGAGCGCTTTTTAAAAATCCGTCGGTCTTACCAGCGGTGGTTTCTTACTTTTTGGGATGGTATTTTCAGTAATAAATAATCTTGTTGACGATGCAATGAAAACGATTTACCATGTAAATTTATGCGAAATAATGTTTTATGCAATGCAATGTTATGGCGTTTTGGTCTTTGCATTTAATATTTTATTCAAAGTTTACAAGCGTCAAATTAAAAAGTCGTCAATGTTTGTTTTGGGACTGCAAAAATACCACTTTAAAAAAAACTACTATCATCACATACTATACTGACATCACATTATTTATAGTCCAACAAGCACACAAGCTATGACTTCTCTATCTGCAAGTTTTTCCCCTAACATTCAAATTTGGTAGTAATTTTAATTCGTCTAATAAATCAAAGAATTAAAATCCTGTCAAAAAATGCTCATTCGGAGAGTAATTGCTTTGTTTGGGCTTTTAAACAACGTGTGCTCATCATTCAGAACGGGTTTTTGATACTTTCCGTGTCATAATATGTCCATAATATCGTGATATGTTTCTGCAAAGCTTCAAATATTTTAGTCCCAATCGTCCCGTCCCGTGCAAAGAAAATGAGTGTGATAAATGGAGAACCTTCTCCTTCTTCGCATCTTCTTTGGTGAGTCAAGTCTTCGTCTTTGCATGATCTCCGGGGTATTTTGTGAAGATCAAATCTTGTTAATTTTTTTTCCTCAAAAAGGAAGCGACCGACCGTGACCGTGTGTAAGTATGTGTATCTCTTGTGCAAATATTTGAGCTCTCGTATCATATCATATCACCCCAATGCATAATTTATTAAGTAACCTATTATGCATAATTTATTAAGTAACCTATTATGCATAATTTATTAAGTAACCTATTATGCATAATAGATAGTTGTAGAGTGTTGCTCATAATAATAATCGTCTTTGCCACCACAGATTATGTTTCGCTGCGTATAATTTAATCTTTTTGTAAAATGAGCTGGTTTCTTCAGCAAGAGATATGTGATAGGTCACGAGTCTCTAATACAATAGATGTTGTATTAATGATAGTATGTTATAATGCAAAGTATGATTAATACATTTCCTAACTATTTTAAACCTCATTAAAAGTTTTTTTTGAAGGAATGGGTTACACAGAGAAACAAATCCCATTTCATTCATTTATCTTTACGGCTCATATTACTACTGTAGTAAAATGAGAGACATTAATGCTCGGTTGCAAAAAAATTACACGTTTATGACATGCTTCATTATTTTCCCTTATCATCACAGAACCAGTGAGTTTTTGAGCATGTTTAGGTCTTATTTTGTGCGTGACTTTTTCCTTCTGGATGTTTTATTTGTTAATATTAAGATGTATTCATTATGATTTACTTCAATCATTTTCTGCAGTCGAATAAATCTAACTAGGTTTTTTTTTCCACTTTTGAGTACTACTGCCTACTTTTTTAGGCAAATAAGTTGAAATATTTTTTATCAATAACTTCAAAAGTAGTATGTTGTAAACTACTTGATACATAAAAAGAGAAAGTTGCAAAAAATATCCCAAAAAAATTAGTTTCAAAACTGCAACGAAACTGCAAAGTCATCATAAAACTTGTTACTATGAATAGAAAAATGGTGTGCCCAATTGATAAGGTACCACATTTCTGCATATATGCACATCTTTTCTTCGTCTGTCCTCGTCAAACTCAAAATGCCTGTATATAGAGAATATAATGTTAGGTATAGTCGACTTGAATAAAACTAAATGTTTCACTTCAATTCCACGGTGTTCCGTCATACCACCACCACCGCCATGCAACAAATGCATGTTGCTTTTATGCTCACATTTAAGGAGGATAAGTGAAGCGAAAAGAAATGACTCCAAAAGTACAATTTTCTCTAAATGGAGCTTAACTAACGTTTTTTGCACATTGAAGCGTCTTTCTTTTTCTTGTACAAGAAGAATGACGAGACGCGTAATTTACCAAATCATTTCTCTTTTCTTCTTATATTATATCCCTTCTCTTTTTTCTGCACACAAAATGCTTTTGTATGAGTGCACCAGCAGAAGGAGAAATTTGCAAATTTTATAGTTTACCCAAGCATTAGAGAAAATACCCCGTTTATCTTGCACACACAGTAGGAGGATCAACCCTTAAAAATATCAAGACACAACTTTAACCAGCTTGTCATGGGTTTGGATTTTGGGGACAATCTCGGTAAAACTCCAGGATAAAAATAACGTTGTAAACACTTGAAACATGCAAACTCCACCAAGTAAGAGAAGATATGATGATGCCCACGCTTTTCAAAGTTGAATCTCTGAATAGGCAAAATTCTGCATATTCCATTACAGGAAGGAAAAGTGTCTTCATGGCTGTATTTTTTTTGGGCTGCTGCAGAGCAGGTTAGTGTATGTCGTGTTGGTTATGATATACTCGAAAGAGAGAGAGAGATTTTCTTTTGAAGAAGCCCAACCTTTTGGCCATAATAAAGACGAACAAGCTACCAATTTCTTCAGACAATCTTATTGTTTTTGAGAGGTGAATAAAAGTGAAAACGTAGTTTGTAAGCAAAGCTAATCGGAATCAAAAGTTTTATTTTATTTGGCAAAGTCGTAATATTAAAAAAGGAAGACTTTCCCTGGATTATTATTAAGGAGAAAAATACAGGTGAAATGACTGTTTTCCAATATTCTTGACTTGACAATATTTTATCTCGAAACAAAAACTACTTAAGTAACTTTGTAGACTGACAAGCTCTAGCACAAAGTTGGTATAAAAACCTACATCTGAACCAAATAAGAATTAAGATAAGTACATACGTAAATATGTATAGGCCAAGAAATAAAACGCAGAAAAGCATATTACGAATCTAAAGAAAATTGTTCATGGAAATATGTGTGTACATACATTATACAATAATACAATATTCACTTTCTGTCTACTTTGCTTGCTGTCTACTGGGTAGCTGTCGACTTTTTGTCCTTTTATCTCTGGTTCCACTTTATATAAAGTTTTCTTCCCAAAAAATAGGAAACCAATCTTAATGTCATATTTGTCAAAGCTGGTCTTATGACTTTATGGACTAATGTGTGTTGCGTTGGCGAAAAACAATCACAAATTTGAAAATTGCTCTTATTGTACCGATTTTCATAAAAATGTAAATAGATTTGATGGCTTTTATTTCATGACACGCATCTTAGCCAAATAATAGAGCCTTTTTGCTTATATTGGTTGAATTCAATATTCGTGGGTAAATGTAAAGTACGAAAATTCAATTTAAATCTCCGCAGGTATTCTTCGAAATCGATTGATCATATAATAAATGTTCCCGAGAAGGAATCAAATGGCATTAAAATTTGATAAAATCCCACCCCACCTAAAAGAAAGAATGAGCAAGTATAAATTTGACGTTCGTTAGTGAACACTTGGCAATAATCTTGTAAGTATGAAGTGCATTGTTAGACCGGATTTGCATTCTCGTTTGTTCTTTCAATTCTCCGATTAATTGTTTGAGAGCTCTCGGGAGAGACGGAGATGACTATTCTTCTTTTTTTCCTACTTACCATCCAGCCACCACCACCACTATCACCCAATCACAAAAATTGTCCATACTTCTAAAAGATTTATGGATCCAGATTGCAAAAACTTAGATATTTCATACCTTACATTGATTCATTAACAATGCCACTGCTTCTCAAGGTCTGCTGGCTGCTCTGCTGTTATCTTTCAGTGAAACTAAAGTAAGTGGTTATGTATGAAATAATCTGGTTCAAAAATAACTACTTACAAAAGCTTTTCCTTTGTAGTATGATCCTACTTGCGAGATCAGACGACCCTAATCATTTGTTAGTTTGGTAAAAGGACAAAAATGATGACAGTCGTAGGCGCAGAGGTCAACTTGAGAGGATGGTGTTTAATGTAATACCGCTGTGGTTACTGGTTTCGGGCAGAGTTAAGTTGAATAAAGCCTCTTTACATCTTTTTGCTACTTCACTTCAACTGCTATCGTTCCGATCGGATTGCAACAATAATGACGTTAGTAAAAACTAAGTCTTTTTTCAACAACTCTACTCGGTTAAATAAGTCATAAGTTCGTTCCAAGGTTAATTTTGTAGAAAAAAAAGATTACAAAAAAGGGAATTGTATTTTTATACATTTTTTTCATTGTTTTACCAT
Organism: Entomobrya nivalis; assembly: GCA_034695485.1. NCBI lineage: Eukaryota > Metazoa > Arthropoda > Collembola > Entomobryomorpha > Entomobryidae > Entomobrya > Entomobrya nivalis. The sequence goes on along the minus strand of JAQFZH010002513.1, from coordinate 6,321 downwards.
TGTCATGGACCATGTTGAGACATAGTCATTGAGACTTCTAAACGAAAAAAGAGAAAACTCATATAAGGAATCCCAGACCAATTAAAAAAATAATCCCGTTGATGATGATGATGCCAGGAGATTTAAATCAATTAAATTGACAAGTGGATTATTAAATGTATGTAGGAAGGACAAACTCGTGGAAGAAAGATCTGAAGATGAGGCTTTTGCTTTCCAAAAACTGTTTTACGCACAACAATAATGGTGGCAGAAGCAAAAGCATCAGTAGCAGATTGGCTCATATGTACATATGCATACATATCTGATTTGATTGTTGTTCTGAGATAAAGATTTTTGCCTTAAGTCCTGAGTCTTTTTACTACCTACAAGAAGCCATTAAAACTTTACTACTTACTTACTCACTCAACACTAACACGGATTTGTTTCACAAGGTTTTCTCGTCTTTCTCGCAGCTGTATATTATTAATGGACATCCATCCTATCTGATCTGTGTGGATGGATACCTCCACTTTTACTCAAGTACAGTCAGTGGACATAAAAGCTGAAACAGTTTTGACAAACTGCAGTGCCGTATGAATCCATTCAAACAGTATAATATAATGAAAAACAAATGACCAACGGTACAGGTTATACAAAAAAATCCGTGCCCTCGCAGAGAAAGTTTCTTTTTTTTACAGGCTCTGAGGCAAAGGATGAAAAATTATCTGTACCTAAGAAAAAAAACTAGAGAGTATGCCTATGTACTTAGGAAAATGCATGTTTGCCTTGTTTAATTGTTTTTATTTTGTAAAACACTTGCGAATTATCCTCAAAATTGTTTTTACGAAAACATTCCGAACAAAGGAATTACAAAACTGACTGCATTCAGAACTCGGCCTCTCGGAACTCGGTAAAGTGATAGCCTATATAAGTCGAAAAAGACTGGAAGAAACGAAAATAGGGGAGGGAAACCCCATAAGATATTTATGTGACGTGAGGTAGTCGAATGTGGGCAAAAGGTAGTCATAGTACAAATGTTGCGTCTACCTTTTGTCACATATTCTACAATATGTGCGTTGTTTTTCCTTGAGGAGATGATTAAACTTTTTAATGCTAGATGTCAAAAAATAAGAAAAATAATTTTGACCGGTGGGTACTACATCATCAAAATTTAAATAGGATGCACACAACAGTATAAGTAGTTAATAGGGTTTCTGTTGCGTTGGTTGGTCAGAATTACTTAGCATGCCAGTTCAACGAACAGTTTATAGCTTTTACCGGAGAAAGTTAGTATTTTGTGAAAGCACCCATGACGACAGCGACAATGTCCACGTCCATATACTGCATATGATGATTAAAAAATGTGTGGATTTATCCATGAAAATTTGGTACTTTTGTAAAAGTACGATAGTCACGGCAGCGAAGAATAGGAAAAGAGGAAAATGCAATTTATTTATGTGGAAGTTGGTACTTTGATAACACCATGTTTTACGTATTCTATGAATAAAACTGGTACAAGCATCTGCAAATAGTGCAAATAAATGGGTACACACAACGTTACAATACATAGGAATGACCTCGATTAGCCCTCACCATATTCACTATGACCATTTCTTTGTAGTAACTACATCTCTTGTGTGTGAGTGTCCTCTTCTCCTCTCTCTCTTTCTCTCGTCTTGTTCACACATCTCAAGAATTGTTTTTATAAATATTAATGAACTATTCAAACTGTTGTGGCTGTCCATTTTATGTATTATTGTTGTTTTGTTCGTTTGGTGTCGGTGTTCACTGCCGCTTTTCTTCTCGTTCACACTTTTGTAAAACATCCATTCTTACAAGCTTACATGCATAAAAGTTATCTAACAGTCTTGATTTCATTGAATGCTGCTACTACGCAGCATAATGCAATGGAGCCTGCTGGTCTTTTTCTTTTGTACTTTGTTTTTTATACTATTTATCCATTCAAGGAGGATGGTCATCAAGATGCACCGAAATGTTTCATTTTGGGAGATAAATCGAAAAGTATTCCATTTTGGCCACTTAACGCAGACACTATCAAATGGAAACGCACATGTTGTCGTCGTCGTTGTCATATTGTCGCCCTCTCGCCAAACCACCACCTCAATCAACACATGCACACAGACACAAAGAAGCTGATATCTTGTGTAAATTTTTATTAAAGCTTCTTGTTCTGAGAAGACAACGCGGTGGTACACATGACGTTTTATATCCCTGTCTGTCGTTTACTGCCGTTGTCGATACTGTTGCCTCAGCCTAGCAGTTTCTACAATATTTAACGGCTGACAATGAATTAATATTGTTTTTCATGTTGGATGAAAATTGTTGCTTAGTCTTCTCAAGGGAGCTATATTGCCTTCCATTTTGTACACCAATTGCTCCGTCAGTATTCTAATTAAAGGAGAATGTCACTGCTGCTGTAGTATTATGTTTTTTTGGAGTCGAATGTTGAGAATGTACCATGTTGAATATTTTTAGATTGATAATATAGCCAAGATTTGATACACAACCAACAAAAAATCGCGGGGGTGGTAATGGTTATGACGTTAGTTGCAATCTGGTTAATAAGTAACTGATTAAATGAGAAAAGGGCAATAGGAAGCAGGAAAACCATTCAAATTGTATAGCAATAAATAACATATTGTGCGGAGGCTGGAAACGATTTCAACATGTATCTAAGTGTCAAGTACAAATGTATAATCAATTTTTACTAATTTGATCTTTTTTTAGGTAAACTGGTCCCATTTGCAGAGCTCGCCGTGGCACACGCATCAGTTTTGACGATTTTGGCAATCAGTCTTGAACGATACATCGCAATTTGTAGACCACTTCGAGCCAACTACACATGCACAAAGCAACGAGCTGTTTTGGTCTGTATTGGAATCTGGATTGTTGGCTGTATTGCAACCAGGTACATATGTTGCTGTTTTAAATATCCTCTGACAGTTCAAAATTCTTATATAAATTCTTCATCTTCATGCAATGAACTCTTAAGAAAAACAACACAATGAAATGATGATGAATTTCAATCCCTTCACCAATCCCAAATCACATTTATAGACCGGTACCGGTCAAATAAATGGTGAATTGACGCAATTCAAAAATTGATTAATGCAACTTTTATTCTAATCAATTTTCAGTCCGGTTTTAGTGATTGCGCAACACAAGCGACTACCATATTTGGACAGCTCTATTCACAACGTTTGTTTGACTCAGGCAACATCCTTTTGGGCTGCATTTTACTTTCTGGCATCCATCACCGTTTTCTTCTTCATACCACTCTTTGCCCTGGTCGGACTATATTGGGTCATCTCCAAGAATCTTATGACGGATCCATCAGGCACTGGGAGGTATTGTCCAGATCACCCCAATATGCGTTCAAGACGACAGGTACAGCAAAAAATGAATACTGCGTAGAATTTATAATTGTTTTTCCTTCCTCGATCTGTAAAAATTGCATTTATATTGCTCTTCGAAGAAAAACTTATTAAGAACGAACGTAAAAAAAACTTTTTACTGTTGGTTTTCACTTACTTCCTTACCGTTCGTTTTTTTACTTCTCAAAGCTCCAGTGCACATAAATTAATAAAGTAATTTTAACATTTGATGTAGTGCACCTGCTGGAGACGTTTAAAAGTAGTGCTAAACTTTCCCCAGAGCATTTTTCAAACTTTTTATTTTATCAACCGGAAAAAAATGGTTTCATCCTTGAAGCCATCTGCACTAGAACCAAAAAAAAATAAACCTGGTGAAAGCGTTAGGTATTGTCATTGCCATTGCGTAGCACAACGCATTGTCATTAAAAATGCACATTCCAAAATATTTTATTACCTTGCTGTTTTGGGTCACGTTCCGAAAATCCGGAAAAATCCATTAGAATCCTGTTTGTGAATTAAATATTATCATTATTATCCATACGACATTTTGAGTGAACCCAATCAAGAGTACACCACGCACTCCATAAGTTCCATTAGTAAAAAGTAGTATACCAAATTATTGTATATTTTTTTTGCAGGTGGTGATGATGCTGGCAACAGTTGTATTCTTCTTCTTCATCTGTCTACTTCCATTCCGCATCTTTACAGTGTACATCATCCTGGCCCCACCATCTTCAGTGGAGAACATGGGTCAAGAGCTATACTACAGTATTCTATATTTTTGTCGAGTCATGCTGTATTTCAACTCAGCCATCAATCCAATCTTGTACAACGTGATTAGTTCAAAATTTCGGGAGGCATTCCTCAAGGCTCTGGGCTGCACAATCACCCAGCAGCGAAGATCCCGCTGGTTGTGTCGTCATCTTAGTAGGCAATCTACATTCACTACCTCTTCAACTTTGCCCACCTCCAGTGTCAAGTCATCCCTGGGCAATCATCATCATCACCACTGTTCAGGATTCCACGGAAGGACATGCTGTTCTAATGGAGACTCAGTGCGTATCAGGGAACTCACTTCGACGCCAGCACATGACAAAAATGGACATGTAGCAGCAGGTGGACGGCACTCGGCTGCACAGAGAACTGCATCCGGTCCATATTACCCCAGCAATCATTTTGGGAAGAAACAAAGGAGTTCGGATGTGAACGTGATGCATACACAACTTCTATCTCATCAGAATAACAAGGATAAAAAAGTTATGATTCGGGCAAACAGTGTAGTCTAAACTTAAATTGGAGGCAAACTATGTGGATGCATGTTGACATAATTATCATCCTTTTATGGGTACATCATGCCGTTGTCATCATTTTTTATGATTTTATTTGGATTGATCATGATACTCTTTATAAAATTGAATCAATCAAGTATTTGTACAATACATACGCATATTTTGTCTGATCTGATGAAAATCATTAGCATACCAAGGATCTTGGGTACATTTAAAAATAAATTTTAAATGAGCATCATATATTATAATGTAATCCATACATGAATATGTACACACGTTTTTTAAGAAAAAAATCATAATTTTAATGAGTCCAAAAATGCTTCTGTGTTCCATATATAATTTAATATTGTTGTTTGTTCTCATATTTATTTATTATGCAATGCACCATAACGCAAACAATCACACAGTCAACAATGCTGTCAATACAATTGTCAATACAAATATGTATCTGTCTGTCTAATTTTTATTTTGTAATTCAATTTTTAATGTTTTTTTTGTTCTTTCGATGCCAAAAAGTATCTAAATATAATATCAAATTATTTATATCATATCGCGCGCACCCTCGCACACTAGATGTCTAGATGATAACGATATACATTTTTTTGTTCTTCATAAAACCATTTAAGTTTAATTATCACTCTGATTTCAGTTGTGAGATTATCTAATTTTTGTACTATTTTCACGATAAAAACACAGATCATAATTAATTTTATTGAGAAATTAAGTGAATGTTAAAGAAATCAAACCACACAATATATACTTGCATGAATTAATGTAATTTAAAATTAATATAGTTTAGGAAATAAATAAATTGAATGCATTTGCTCTAGTGCTGACACATTACTGAAAAATGCACTACAGCTTCACACACACAAAGATAACAACCGGATGAGTTGAATATAATGCTGGAGAAATATGTACAGAATATCTTATTTACACTTTAAAAAATAACAAACGTAGCTAATTATAAAACAGAAATATGCATAGTACATTTGATCTCAGAAATCACTGTAGTAATTTCACAAATCTAGCTTTGATGAATTGTGGGATTTAGTGAATAGCTAAACTTTAGCTAAATGTTGTTTTAAATTACTAATTAGCGTAGAAAACAAGAGTTGTGCTAACTACAATTAAGTAATTATATTTAAGTGTATGACATATATGTAGATGTATTTGTATTTTGTCAGAAATGTAAAATAAATCTCAACAGAAACCGATCTACGAAAAATTGACGGGGTACGGTAATTCGTCTTTGGCGAGATGATATAAAATATTAAAAAAACTTCGGTGGTTTCAAACGTCCAAATTGACTTATTCGTGCTGTATTATCTAAAGTTTACTTTTTTAATTTTTGTGTATTAATTATCATTAGCAAAAGTTTTATTGGATTGGTAATTAGAAAGGAATACACAAAATAATAGCTTTCAAAACAAGTATGTAACTTTTGTACGGAAATGCATTACAAAATAAATCAACAATATGAGCTTTCCATTTCAACAGCAACCACCAAACAACTTAACTTGCAGGGAAAATAAGATGAACTTAAACGTTTAGAAGTCATTCGAAGACGCGACGAAATCACAGAAATATTAGTCAATCGAATAGTTAAATTTTATCCTTCGTAAAATTGAAGAATATGCAACATATAGAGTAAAAAA